>CP137668.1:10890502-11087681 GCA_037976565.1 Mesocentrotus franciscanus
GTATGTATGAGCTCTAATATCTAATAAAAACATATAGATTGCATCGGTGAAACTACTCGCTCTTCGGAAAAATAACAGGAACTCACTTTTAAGACAGAGTAGGATTTCAACTCTAGTGGTTTGTCTCTAGGGTCTTTTTCCTCGCGTGATTCCGTGAAGTATATTAAATGAGTTGGCCTAGTAAAGTGACATCAGTGTTTTACTAGCGCAGTGATACATGCCGCGAATTATTGTGATCCAGAGACGAAACGCCGATGCGATGCGGAATCCGATATACTTTCGACAGTATTCATTAAAATGTTGTTTTTGTTTAAATGAATAGTCTCGTATACTTTCGTACCAAAGGTACTAGGAAAGTTTAACAATTTCATATATTTTCTCGGTTAGTTTTTCTACGCTCAAAGCAAAATTTATATTGAATAGAATGAAAGGACTATCTAGTATATTTAGCGTTTGACGTTATAGTATTGTTTGCGTTTCGTCTGCTTCCAATTGATTCGTTTGTATATCAGAACGTTATCCCTCCGTTATGATAAAAAAATCATTATGTATATAATTTTCTTTAGTGAACAATTCTCAGCTTTGTTAAATTATTACTTCTGCCATATCTATTATCTGAAAGGCAGTTTCACCTTACGTAAAGTCAGTTACACTTTTTCTTTCTGAGCAAGGGCGTCGCTGAAACATTTGGAAGGGAGAGGAGTTAGGGCTGTCGAACCAAATATCCCGACAAGATTGCCAAAACATGTTTCAAGAAGAAATTAAAAAGCTCCAACGATCTTAAAATTCGCTACAAGGCTTTAAAAAAAAAATCGTTGTCGTCAGATTTTCAAATTTTCCTCAAGGAGACAAATGGGGTCATCATTTTTTTAATTCCAAGCTAGGCTGTGAAATTTTCAAAAATGATGGCAGAATATATGAAGGAGTACCCCCTGCGACGCCCCTGCTTGTGAGAACAAGAACAGTGATTGATTGTACGTTTTTTTCTTTCTTTTCACCTCAAAGTGAATTATGGTTATTGTTTAATCGGTCATGATATTCAATTTGGAGTTAGGAAAATCGAAGTGATTTATAAAGAGGGTAAAAAAAATGTAACATTATTATTGTAAAAGTTTTGCCGCAAACGCTAAAGCAGGGTTTGAATGCCATGGATATCATTACTAGGGTAGAGAAAGTGTTATGAGAAGTACGTCACATCATGTTCCTGTGTCATTAATTTATATTGTTGCCTTTGTTCATCAATATGGACATTTTATATTTCTTCATCACAGGAAGATAAACCGTATTCAAAGTTTATTATATTGTGAGTTTTTAAAGAGAGATATAGGAAGTCCGATAATATCATTTATACATTTTACTTGTACATTTATCTTTTTTTTTAATTCAAAATAGAATGAAATTAGGATATCCTGTATTCAATCCGCATACAGTGGATGATGTGTGCTTTCAGTCATAATCAGATTGTCTTTTTTACACATTAAAGTAGTACTAGACTTAAACATTCCAGTATTATCGTACGCCGTCTCTCAGTGTGCCCTCAAAACGAGGGAGTTTCAATCAGAATGGAAAATGCTTCGTGTTAAACTATGAGCATTTCATTTGGTTCAAACTATGCACTAATATTGCATTGCAAATATGCAGTGGTCATGATGAACATGTTTCACTTATTTTGTTTTGGATTCAGGGATTCGGCCTTTAAAGGTCTATTCTCTAATTGCAGTATCTAACAATATACTTTATTTATTCGTTTTCTTCTGTGTCAACACCTTACCTTATTCAACTTTTCAAGTGAGTGGTAGCAAAATTCAATGGATGAACTTGATTTGGTGATTGAATATATGAAGGGAAAAAAGTATTGTAGGCACTAGATATCGTAGATTAAACTGCAATTAGGATTTGTCTCCATCTGTCAGGTATATACATGAAACATTCTCATATCGTAAGCATACACATACGCAAACACACATCATCACATGTTCCCTTTCAGGTAAAACTCATTCAACCACCATTCACCATTTTCACACTGGACTAATTGGATAGAAAAAAAGACATGAACACACAAAAAGAACGTACATAAAGTTAGCGGCACCAGTCTTAAAAAACACCAGTCATGATTACATTCCGTTTTTTCCCCGAAGTTTTACAAAGTATCGTCCCCAACAAAATGACACCATTCTAGCGAATCTTATTTGTTTTTATGGTGAGGAAATTGTGCCATATCAGCACGCTTTCTATCATTGTGTTGCAGCAGCCCGATTTGAACTACGCCCTCTCCGCTCCAGATACGCTGGATGTGGCACTCAGCTGGAACATAGGCCGTCCAGAGGCTTGCGAGTACGGCAGGCGTACGGTCTACATGACTTAACCCATTGACTGCCACCGGCTTTCGTGTGCCTTGTCGGCCATTTGGCGATCGAAACTCAGGGTTATACTGGTTAATGGAGCTATATAATCCAATACCAGTACAAGAGTGCTGCATGATTAACTGAAAGGCCTGTTTATTAATCTCAATACAGGTATCAGGCATCTATCATTTTAAAGCATCCGCATTTTACAGTAAGGGAGACAGCCGCTTTGGAGGACAATATAATGTCCTCCGTTAACTAGAAAAAAATCCGCATCAGTGAGTACGCCTGATCTCTCATCTGCGCTGTTCATTCTGTCGCTGCAGATAAACTCTAAAAGAGCCTTTACTAATTTGACTTTGATATATTTTGAAAGAGGGGGAAAACATTCCTATGGCTATGGTATGTCTACCCCAAAAGTTATGTGACCATAAACTGTACTATCTGTAGTTTTTGTAGGTAAGAACTACCAGTTGCATGGCCGTGGGGATTTCAAAATATGAGATTGTATAAAGATATATATATCAAATCTCACAAGTCACAACCATGTGGTTTCTACGCATCTCCGGGTCGAGCAGATTGGGTTCACACGTGCTTGCTGATGCAGAACTTGTCTTGTTAACAGAGGACAACAATCGTCCTTCAAAAACGACCGTCTCACTGACTGTTTATCAAAGAAGATACTGCATTCATCCCAAATATTCCACGCTGAAAGCTTAATGAATTTTGAAGATTGTGCCATGATAATGCATTTGCAGGGAATGAAAAATTATCGCTTCGGAGACAATGCTGCGTAAATCCTACTCCAAATCATGCTTTCTTAAAATCGTTGCATTTCATGTTCTCAACTAAATGATTATTTCATTTATAAAACAAAACATCATTTCAGTAACCTTGCATTTGTATTATTTTATTCAAAACAACGAAAACAAGGAGTAGAAAAAAGTATAGTCCATGAAAGAACTTCAGACACCCCACCCCCCCAAAAAAAAAAATCTGTTATAATCTGCCCAATTCCTACACACCTAAAAGTCTGCAATATGTTCGTGCGTTTGCCAATGTATTTTTCACTCATCTCATTACATATACGTAATATCCACATGTAACAATCCATTTCATTTTCTAAAACTTATTTACACAAAAAAATAAGGCAAACTATTTTTACACTGTAATAATCTATTTTTCCCCACAAAAAATGCAAATAAAGGTACAGGAAAAGAATGGATGTTGTGTGAGGACTGTTTGACTAAATTATATTGTCACTCATGCAATTATTAATTAATTCAATTTACTCACACATATATTTTGAATGATACTATCGCTTGGAAATTAATACCTCACACGATGACTTCATTAGAAAACAATTGTTATTCAGGTGAAAAAAGACCCAAATTCTTCGGCTTATACATGTAATTCACTAAATATTCAACTCCTCTTTGATCTGAATCTACTTCAATATAGTAATTGTAAATAATACAGCATAATATTCCTTCAAATATTCACAAATGGTTACATTCTAGATCCGAATTCATTTCAGACAGACACGAACCAGTGACGGTATAGTCAGAAATATGTTTCACCCAATGTCGTAATCAATTGCTATTCACTTTTCACAAACACATGTGCAATTTGATGGATGCATGATATATATTCATTTGCCTTCATAACTAATTTTGCATGCATAATTGAGTGTATGACAATGAAAGGAAATGGGAAAATATTAATTCCAATACTAATATCTCATCTTCTCATTATGTATTCATTTCCAATAAAAGCACATAATGCTCTTTATATCTGCCCTTTTATTGCAATGTCTAAAATACAAATTGATTATAAATGAATTGTTATGATTATTACTCAGCTATCATACTGTGCGTTTGTGTTAAACCGTTGTATAGATAGTTATGATAATGAGCGAAATCTATTTTTAATGAACAGGTTTTGTTCAAGAATTCAATATTTTTCCTATACTTGGAAGTCTTTCAAAATTGACAATCATAAAAATTGTATAATGCTGTAAATCTGTGTTCTCTTTAATAAGGTGCTGTCACTGCTATTTGCTCTCCATGCAGTTGATTGCAACAGTATGTATTATGAAAGAGATAATCGTCTTTTTACCAAAGACTATATTGTATTGTTTGAGATAACTTGTATTATATGATACTTTTTACTAAAACTTATGTAAGATATATTGTATTTCTACTTTTTACTTCATTTTATCATCAGTGTACAATTGTTTCCGAAGCCAGTTTCACTGTCTCGGGTTGATAATGTACATTTAATGAGAAGTCGATCGTAATTTTGTTGTTTAATGCGTTAAATCTCCTTAGTGTTTGTATTTCTATGGTGACTGTAACGTCTCACGGAAAACCTATTTTTTTACATAATAATTTTGATGAATAAAAGGAAAAATACGATAGATTGTAAATTCCTCATGAAAATATTGTGTTATTGACTTTGGCCCTTGCTTCAAATAGTTTTTAAGAAAGGAATGGTATTAATGCAATTACCATAATTACCAATTACGTTAAGATTAATAATTGGTAGAAGATTATTCTCCCAAGTTATGTAAGAATGAGATTAAATCTGCATCGTGATGACCTATTGAATAGCTTCTTTAGATCGACTTTGCCGTTATCATAGGAATGTCAGCTATCTGTATGTAAAGTTATTGTATATTTTCACTTTGTGACCTTATTTCTGAAAAGAAATCGCTCCCGGTCAGAAAACCGCTCTTTCATAGGTTTCTCTTCTTATGAAACATTTTCATACGCGTTTTATGTTCATTTCAATCCGTATACTGAGTTGTCATTTTCTTAATTCAGGTAAGAAAAATATTTTAATGTGTGTGCAATGAAATTATGAAACGATGTATGATCAGTGGTGTATATTCATTTAAAATGTCTTTCTCATTACACTGTATGATTCATTATATTTCTAATGACTAATATGAAAATGATTATCTGAAATAATTCAATTTTGAAAAGTGCACTTTTACATAACCATGCTAAACCGTGCATTGAGATAAAATCAGGTAAAAATAACTAGAATTGCAATATTGATCATTGTAAATTGGGTATTATTATGGTATAGCAAGCTATATATAAGCCTACACCAGTTTCAATATCAACGCGTGTATGCTCTCCAAATTCCAATGAGGGTTTTTAAAAGTTGTAAGACATCTTAAATGTATTGTGCATGTTGAGTTAATTCATGTGCTATCTGTTACTGCGTGTGAAGATAGATGCCAATGTCATAGCAGAGAGTACATGGATATATGTTTCCTCAAAAATGTTATGTCCACCAAGAACTTTGATAGAAATGGCTGAGGAGTTATGCACAATGCCTCATATAGACTGGAGAGTAGGGCGTTTTGATTTAATACATAGCTGCGTCAAATAAAATAGTACCGTAATTTGCAATGCTAAAGAGCGTAGGTGCAATGTTGGTATAGCAATTTTGAAGACTGATTTATTTTCCAGCGAATCTTTTTCCTTCATGAGTGCCAAAACAGAAAGACTGCTTTTACTTTCTCTTTGTTGAATCTTTTATGACAAGTTATCTTGATTCTCATATTTATTCATTCCTTCGACACTCTTTCATTCATAGCATTCTAATGGAATGATTTCTTTCATATTTTCGTAATTTGACAGAGCATATCATAGACTGTTGATAAGATCAGACTAGACGTTATATTTTTTAAACAAAAGAAGGAGCACAGATACTTTTATTTATCGTACGACGTGAATGGTTTTTTAAAATCACTGGCTTGGGTAGAATATCACTTTAATTGTACCAATGTTGTTCCAATTTACTCATCGCACTGCTGCATTGTGAAAGAAATGGAGCAATGACAAAATCAGGGATACTATTTTTCTTGCAATATCTTTGTATCTTGTTCCTCTATTGTACAGTAAGATTCGAGTGATGTGCCATAATAATTCTATCAATAATTTTCTGTAGTATTTTTTTCTCATCTAAGAGTATTTTACAACCGTTTCTGATGAAATTATTGATATGCGATGTGTTTTTTAAATCACAAGTCTGTTAGTGTTCTGCGTACTTTCACACCTCGGCCACACAACCAGACCGACTCCAACCCGATTCCAAGCCGACCGATTCTTGGCCATTGGACATTTTTCGTACGGCATGTTGTCGGTCGGTTGTCGGTCTCGTCGTTGTGACCGGGATATCATACTGTCAAGTCGTAATGATTTAGAATGAAAGCTTTTCTACGAATATAGTGACTTTGAAATATATTTCTGATGTGATTATGAGTTGCCTTGAGGATGAAGTGTAATTAAATAAATTCTATGCATTCCAATCATAACGTGTATATAAAGATGATCATGAAGGAAATGATAATTATTGCAATAAAAAATTGACAATCTCTTGGAAATAACTAGATTGCATTCTTTCTTTTGTCTATGCTGCATACTGAGACGATTCTTTTAAATGAGAAAACATATATGACGATGTCTTTTCTATTACATTCAGAAAATAACATGAATGATAGCTTAAAACTCCTTTATAATACTTACTTTATCATCTTTTTAGATAACTGCTGCAAATTTTATGATATGTTTTCTAAACGTACTCGCATTAATACAGGCCCATAAAATGGAAGGTACGTGCTTCATATGTTTAACAAAAGAAGGCAAATTCCCCCAATTTGTATACTGAATAATTATATTTAATCAAATCCATATTTCTATTGTCCATGTCAAGATTATGCGTTTCTCGTTTTTATAATTTTATATTAAATAAAATAACACGATCGCAACTGTTTTCGAAATATCAACTCAAGGCAAGTTTCAATACCCGATTGTATATCCCATGGAAATCGTCTTCGGATTACGTAATACGCCAAAGCTATGTTTTTCGCACATTACAATAGGTGACGCACAAGGCTATTGAAATTGCCTTACGATGGTTTTTTTTCGAAATAAGTTGCTATTGTATTAGTTTACTTCTGTTTTTACACGAAATTTCCGTATCCAAACTTTGCCAAATTGTTGAATCGACACAAATACCATCCTACAACTAAAGACACACTGCGTGGAAGTGCTTAGCTGGTCTTTCTCTATGTGATATTTGATATATTTGAACTAGTAAGCCATCATTTTCAGTAAGTCAATAAAAATAAGGAATTATATATATATCACCTTCAAAATTATGAAACCCATCACACGTATTCATCAACTGAATATCAAGGCATTATAATTTATTGCTATTGGAAGCTTTTACAGCCAGTATTGCAAATTAATTTTACCATTCTGATATATAAACTAAATTAGCATCTTGATACGGAATGTAATCAAAGATGCTCAAATTACTATAATAATCAATGTGCGTTACTCAGCATATCTCGTTGTTATAACAGTGAAACTATTACATGCAAGCCTTTACGGGAATATCGTCCAATTATCATTTTTATTTTAAACTTTACTACAGAAAACCAAGCCGCTTTAATGTTTAATGTGGAGCGTGTCGAAAGTAAAAATAGAATACATAAAAATTTCTATTTACAAAGTAGGAGATAACTACCCTATGCACAAGTTGTTTCCAATATTTTAATTCATTTCAGAAAAACCAAGTTAATTACTTACAATCCTCGAAACCAGATATTCAGTCGAAAATACAGTCATACTTCCTACTGACGTAAGATTGACGCCGCACAAAAAGTGAGGGAAAAGTCCAAAACTTCTCGGATGTGAGTTTATAAAATATGTCAAAAGCAGAATTCCAACGAAGGTAAGTAATTTCCATAGAATAGTATGAAAACCATTTTTGAAACTAGTACATCTTATTTTGTAATCCTGATGATAAATCCTTTATTGTTTAGATCGTATATTCTACGAGTGCATGCACAATTTTAAAATGTTGAAACAAAAACGAAAATTGTATGATTTTAATCAATCTTTAAAAAGATGGAATGATAAAATCAGGATATTCCATTTTGAGTTTTTTCCTCATCGATTATGCTGATATGCTGTTAACTCATGAACTTTATTTTCATACCAAATCCGTAAAATCTGGAGGCTTTTCATCTAGATGGATCTCGAAAAGAAACAAGCTGTACAAAACCTACAGAAGAGTCTAAAGCTTTAAACTAAAATCACAGCAAAGTTTGTCACACGCATGCAAAGTAACGCAAGTGATAAGATATATAGCGTGGTGTCGTGTTCATTCTTTCATGTTACGTCTCGATATCATGATCACATTGTACGTTGTTGTCACGAGATGTCATGTCAAATAGGTGCATGTCAATGATCCAATACTCCTGAAACACCTGAAAATGGCTGTCTTGTCAACTTCGTCATAGACGCAACATTGGATGGACGAAACAGGAATAGTATATGGACCATACTTCAAAACAGTAGCTCCATGATTTAACTCACCCTTGATATTTGTACGGATATGTCACGTGGTAAAACATATCCCTTGTTTATCATTTCCTTGTAAAGTCATATCTCAGTCAGGCCGCCAAAGCGACTTGGAAAATCGACCGATTCTTAACTACCCGGGGTAATGCAATTTCAGTTCGGTCTCTTGTCGGTTTTGCAGTTTGACTAGGTCCCGTCGGGTGATACCTTTTATTGACACACCGCTAAACCGAGTACAAACCAACCGATGCCTCGCCATCCGGAGTAAGTTTGTCCAATCCCTTGGTTGGTCTGGCATTCGTCTTATCAGTGTAGCTGAGGTAATATCGGGATGTATTGACCCCGGTCACACCAACGAGACCGACAACAGGCCGACAGCAGACTGACAACAGGCCGAACGAAAGAATGCATTACAACGAATAGCCATGAGTCGGACCGGTTTAGAGTCAAGGTGGAGTCGGTTTAGGTATTAGGAGTCGGCAGTTGTAGCATCCGCAGGAGTTGCAGTCAACTCTTCAGTTGTGACCTCCGTATTGGTCACTCCTGTATAAGTATCTGCAGTGTGTCCAGTCTGAGTGACATTTGACCCATCACTCGTGGTCATCTCGGAGGAGTCTACGGTTGTCATGCCAACCGTGACCTCCTCCTCTTCCTCCGCAGTTACTTCTTCACTGGTGGTGGCGGAAACATCAGATGTTGTAGTAGTTGTAGCATGGGTCGTTGATGATTGTTGTGTCGTAGAGTGGCCAACGGTAGAAGCCTGGTTGGTAGAGGCTGTTTCAGAGCTGGCAGACTGTGTGGTTGCCACTGCGTTTGTTGTGGATGCAACTGTTGCAGTCTGGGTGTTAGAGGTTGTTTCAGAGATGACAGGCTGTGTGTTTGCCACTGCGTTTGTGGTAGATACAACTGTTGCAGCCTGGGTGGTAGAGATTGTTTCAGAGCTGGTAGGCTGTGTAGTTGTCACTGCGTTTGTGGTGGATGCAACTGTTGCAGCCTGGGTAGTAGATGTTGTTTCAGAGCTGCCAGATTGGGTGGTAGCCGCTGCATTTGTGGTAGGTGCAGTTGTCGACGTGACAGCCGTGGTAGATGAGGTGGTTGTTGATGTTAAGGCAATGGATGCCACAGACGACGAACTGCCAAACTGGAAGCCTGACGAAGAAAATATATATATATTTGCATTATGATCATTATGATACATAAGTTGAGATTATGGGAAGAGTAATCAACTGAAATATCACACAGGATCAATGTCAACTGAATGGATGTAGGGATTGCTTGCACATCATCATTTATCGCTGGAAAACAACTGAATCCTAGGTTACTACTGCAAGCCCCAAGACTCAAATATGACAAGAATGTAAAGAAATAATGGTGCCGTTGTTTTTTTTAGTTTGGAAGTGTATATAGTGATACACGTCATAGTAAAACTGCAAGTAAAATCCTTTTTTCATGGTGATCATTTATTTGTGAAGATCCCTACAATTATTAGCATTCTTTGTACAAAATTATACATGTATGTATATGATTCCATTTCTATTTCACATAGACAACGGAAGTGTAATAATTTCATATCTTTTGAAATGTTTAACTTGATAAAGAAATTGAAGAGGGGGTATTCTACTATAGAGAAACATTCTCATTATATAATTACGTATGTATATCACGGACGAATATCAAAAGATGAATTTACGAATATCAAAGATGAGTTTTCCAAATACCCAGGATGACTTTTACGAATATCAAGGATTTTATCCAGGATAAATTTAACTGACCTGTCAGCCCGTAGACGACACCCACTGCTGCCCCAGCTACGAGCACGATCGTGACCAAAGCCAACGCCACGTACGTACAGGTAGAACTCGTTCCTCCTCCTGCTCGAGCACCGGCTCGTAATCCCGTCTCTAAATCGCCCTTATCATTGATGGGGGAGACGCGTGTGTTGTGGTACGATCTCCTGGTCGAGCGTTGAGGCGTATGGTCGTCATCGGGGTTGCGGATATGGTGCGGGGTCGGGCTCCATGCCTCCCGGCGGGGAGACCGCCTAGGATTGGAGGACCTCCCATAGCCCTCGGAGAACTCACTGTGTCATGCGAGCGGGGGAGAAAAGTGATAATAAAATTGAGACAAATCCAATTGGATACTATGAATTTTTTCTCGAATTTTTCCCTATGTTCTAGTCTTTTGTTAGTTAATTCTCTTGGCCTAAATGTTTTCTTCCCACTCTATTTTAAATTGATCTTCTTCACGTTATCATTTATTTCCTTCTGTAGCCTAAACCTTTTTTTTTCTTTTGGTCTCTTTTCTAGTACAACGAACATGGTTTAAATAAAATCCTGCTCTGATGGTAGGGATTACATTCCGCTAAACCATGTCTCATGTCGTCATTAGGCCTAATTAAGGAACATAATATCACATCAAGTCACAGTGAAGTCGGAGGGGGGTTGGGAGGGAAATGTCTTATATGGAGGATATTTTGCAGTACACCCACGATCATCGAAATTGTTCATTTTTTCTTGATTGACCTTATCATCGATAACTCGGTTAGGCTAGCCGAGCAGGTAATGTGACTAACCCTATTAAGATTACAGCCAGGTGTCACAAATCTAATTTTAAGAGACAAGTTTTAGATCTTGATTTCTATTTTCTCATTCTT
The DNA here is from genome assembly GCA_037976565.1 of Mesocentrotus franciscanus. Taxonomy (NCBI): domain Eukaryota; kingdom Metazoa; phylum Echinodermata; class Echinoidea; order Camarodonta; family Strongylocentrotidae; genus Mesocentrotus; species Mesocentrotus franciscanus. The sequence continues at coordinate 10,901,887 of CP137668.1, forward strand.
CATCTATAGAAGCAAAAAAATTATAGTGATATAAAACTTTCTAATTCAAAAATCTATTTTTAATTCCAAGAAGGGCATTTATTTGTGTGTCCAAACATATTAGATACTATTGAAATTAATAAAATAGCAAATTAAAGTCTGGTTATCCTATCAAGCGCACTAAGCAGAGAAAATATAGCAAGATTTTACATTACGTTTTACTTTAACTTCAAGGTAGTAAATACATAATTAAGTCAAAATGTCATTTAAACATGTTAATAGAATTAAATAGAACGTAGGATTACGAAATACAAAGTACAAAATACATCTAAAAGAAAACAGATCCAGACGAACGGGGGAAAACAAAGTTATAGATACAAAACGAGATTTTGAATAATCTTTCCAAAATAAACATGAACATATGAACGACCAAAAGGGAGAAAACGAATAAGGGTTGTACAAAATCACTAGGAGTATGTACGTAGAAGAAAAATATATACGTTTTTACTGCTTTGTCAATCAAAAAAGTTCTGAACTGTGATATGATACATCCTCGTCGCATCTTTTTTATCCGTGTAATGAATATATATCTTTTTACATGTTATCACTCACCTATCTGACATCTCCGACACGTCTACACTGATGTATTCACAGTTATTATTCCTAGTTTATTCGACTTGGTTCTCACAGAAATCACCCCATCTTAAACTCCAAACCATCGTTTTAGTCCAAATGGTTACCGAAAGCTGATGTCTTGAGCAAATATACCCGAGAACTTTTGAATAATAGGATCGGTGTAAACCGAATGTACATGAAGTAGAATAATAGGTTCAGTGTGGCTGCGGTGAAGAGACGAAGGAAATTGTTTAAAGGAGGGAAGAGGAGAACCGCTAATGAGAAGAGTAGGATGAGGATGAGAACAGAGAGAAGGGGGAGAGAGAATGGTGTCGGGCCGCCTGGCCCTTAGGGAAGCTTAGGGACGTCGCAAGAAAGGAGAAAAGAAAAGAAAAGCTGGGGATAGGATGGGACGGGATGTTGATATCTCTTTTGAAAATTTCATTCGGTAAGTTTGTATTGTTGTAAAACTATAGGGAAAATTATATTGCATATTATATATTTGATTATGAGCAATGTTTCGCTCTTTTGTCGGCAACCCAACAAAATTTGAACATTTTAGTTTTATTTTTTCTGTTTGATTTAATTGTTTCATTTTTTAAAAATTAATTTTGTTGTTTATTTGCATGTTGGAAATCCTTTTGCAAATTTTTCGGCGAATTCGAACGTTATCCAACCTCCAATTTTCATTCGAGGTATAATTATATCGAGCCACCTCTGGACTAGACATAAAGAAAAATATGAGACCCCGTGGGAATAGGGGGGGGGGGTGAATGTGGACGAGAATAAAATCGTTTATAAGAGAGAGACAGAAACAGACAGGGACAAAGAGACAGAGACAGAGCGAAGAGCGAGAGAAAGAGAAAAAAGAGAGAGGGAGAGCCGGAGGGAGACAGAGACAGAGACAGACAGGCCGACATACCGGCAATTATCATATACCCACTTGAAAGGGGAAACTATATGGCATATGAGATGGATGAGAGAAAAATATTCAAATCTGTTCGACCACTTCAATATTCGTCCACCTCAAACTATGCATGTGATGTGGAACATGGAATTAAATGTTTATATGAGAATACACAAAAATATTCAAAAACATTACCCATAAACTTTCGTGAATTATACTAAGTCAAATAGTCGAGTTGTGCAAACTAACTGTAAATATCTGAAGAAAAATATAATTTTGAATTGAAATTAACTAAATTGAGTTTTCTGTCTTGAACAGATACAAGTATAATATAACTTACAAATGCCTTAATGCGAACGAGTATTTATATCACGACGCCCAATCTTCCTTTCTCTTCTATATAAGATGAGCTTCTATATTTAACAATCCTGAAAGCGTAACACCATTTATTTTTCACTCACTGATATAAAAGACCCCATAGGGAGGTCTTTCTTCGATTGTTCTACACGGGTGCTGTTTTGTCACTCCTATTTGCGCGCTCGTAAGGTTTCTGTATTTTGGGGGAAGGTGTTTGAGGTTGTTTGTAAGCATTTACTGAACGGATTTCGCTATTTACTTCTCTGTTATCGTTACTACACAAATCACAATGCTTTCTTCAAAGACTGCTACAGGAGCATCGTTGCATAGTTACTTTTTGTCCCTTTTCCCCCTTAATTGTAAGGCCTGTTAGTTGGGGGGAACAAACAAAAAATGCGCGTAACAACGAATTCACGAATTTAAATCATGCATACTTTGATACCGCAGTCAAAATTATTCGTGCTACAATTGTGTAGATTCGACTTATTTCTAATAAAACATGCATTGTTTGCTTAATTGCTGACGTTCTATTCCATTTTTCGTATCTCCTTTCATTTGTTATTCCTCCATCTCTTTAATGATCTCCTTTCGATTCTGTACTATCTTCAATCTCTCTCTCTCTTTTTTTCTCCATTTCTTTTTCTGTTTCGTTTCCATCAGTGATTTTTCCCGTTTTCATGATCAATCTGAATTATCTCTCTTTCTCTCATAATTATTTCCCCTCGTATTGTTCGGCTTCCCAGTTTTCTTTCTCCTCCTTTCAAATCTTTTCGGAAGAACTATAATTTTGTCAAAATGTAAGGCATATTTTATTGTTCGTTTCGATATTTTTAAAAGCACATGAATTAGTCCGTTTTGCTCGAGCACAACATTAATTTCTATTACAAATTATAGCACTAACGCTTGGCACTAACTCTTGAAAAGCTCTAATTTGGGCAGTGCCCTTAAATACCTGTTGCAACTAAACTGTAGATACCATTAATAACATTTTAGCCAGTGATTGCAAAACCTGACTTCTTTGTCAAACACCCTCATTGGTTATTCATTGGTATGTGCATAACAGGCTTTATGTCCACTATAAGCCCTTTTGTATATTTGGCTTGTGTTTTTTTGCAGACGATCATTGAATACCGCTCGGCCTACTTATGTACTCTTGGTTGTTTTCTTATTTGTTGTAATGAAAGAAAGTCCCGACAGTAGCCACAACACCATGTCAATTACAATCGTCTTTACTGTTAAACATTTTATCCGTACTTCTGTTTGATTTGGAGATTTTTCTGACTATGAATGGGAAGAATGACCTTACTGTGACTACGTGAGGGCTTTATTGTTGTGCTGTCAGTTATATCTATCGAATATCTGCAAATCTGTAATTTTTTCTACATATGTTTTCATTTGATAACATTTTTAATATTGTAAAATATAGATATCATTCCTATACAACGAAATTATATTTGTGCAAATTTAAACCGTCTCGCGTCGATGGGGAGGGGGTTGCAGACAGACATCTAGAAAGTACATGAAGTTGTATAGTTGGGAAATATGTTTGCATTTTATGACGTAAATAAATTATTTCAAAAGACATGTAAATAAAAAGAAAACTCTACCTATATGGAATTATAAAGAATCAGGGTTAGATACTCACTAATTTACTAATATTCCATTAAATTTGTCACAATAAGCTAATTTCGACGACTTCATAAGGTAGTCGACTTCATAAGTTTGTCAAATGTTTCATCCTGTGATGATGCACACAAACGTCTAATAACCGGTTAAAACTGTAGTAAAATTAGAGCATAGCTAGCTATGTTGCAGATATGCATGCAACGACAATCTATTCCTAAAAATAAAAATAAACATAAAATAAATAAAGAGCGTATAAAATGTTTTTTTTTAATCTTTTAATTTTTTTATTTGAGCAAAGTACTGTATACATATACAAGCAGGAACGAAATGTATTCAAGACATGTTGCTGTTTTGCATCTTAAAAGGTTTTACTAATTATTACAACATTAAAAATAAAGAAATTCAAGTAAAGCAAGTCATGTATTTGTCCTCAATTGCACGAAAAACATCTTAGCAAAAAAAATACATTATACTTAGCTAAGTTGTCTTCAATCTTATTGAAGAAGAAAATGAGGCGACAATTTTCGTTGTCCTGGTAAACATTCACCATTCTAATTTCATTAGAATTTAGAGACAACAATCTATTCTCATCCGTTCATGTTTAGTAAGGCACTTAGATGATAATGGTCATATCAAACGTTTTAACTTTGGAAAAATACAAGGGACAACGAAAAAAATATCGAGTCTCTTTGGCAATTGATACAATAAGATTCAATTTCATTGGACAAACTGAACATAGTGTCCACCATTAATTAGTTAATTATATGGCTGTTGCGCACTAACGTCATTGCGCGATTGCAAATATAAAACATGAAATTGGCATCGCTGTCCATTTTCATTAATATCAATGTACATTAAGAAACAAGAAAAACATTGAAATATTCAAGATATAATTATAATTATTCGAAATATACATACTCATGATAATTACAATGTACTATGAGGTGTTATTAACTCCATACACATGTCTCTACTCCTGGAATAGTATAGCGTTCGAACTTCGAGCCTTACTCGGATTTCAGGAATACATATCCCCAAGATTGAATAACAAAGACTCTTTTTGGGGTCTACTGACATTTATAATTGCATTCATAAAATCTTCAGTTTTAAGTCAAAAGTTCATTAGACTTATATATATTCCAAATAACAAATCGGTTTACTTTAATAATTAACATGCCATTTTAAAATTTCAACATTTTCAGATGCACAGATACCAACCAAGGACCAACTGTTTTCAAACGGGACCCTTTTACTCAGATCACGTCTGGTGAATAATCCTGTTTTCCATCTTTGTATCAGTGACGGATCGGGAGGGGGGTTAAAAGATTTATAGTGCGTACCCCCTCCCCTCTCCCCTGACGTCACATTGTTCATACACTAATACACATCTGAGTACAAACGAAAACGAATTTGTACTCGTCTGCTCCCACCCCTCCACGGTAAAACAAGCCTTGATCCGCCGCTGTGAAGAAACTGCACTTTTCTATTCTCTACGTCACTATGATGCAATGCCCGCTGCACACGAGGCGTCATTCCAATTGCGCTTTCACATCAGCTAATTGAGCCTGTAAAGCCAGTAGCCCATTTATACGCCAGTATCCAATACATTGTTTGCACTGTTCATTTTTGCATTATGTATGATGTCATCAGACTCTAAACAAGGTGCGCCACTGACGCAGCCCTACGTCAGGCATATAACGCCTCGTGCGCTCGCAGCTGGCGTAGAACAGTCTTTTCAAGCAGCAGTCATCAGAGCTCAGTCGTCGGAACCCGGGGTCTCGACCGCCCGCCGTACACGTCCCTCGCGTCCATCTTCTCCTCGGCTGGCGTGTAGCACCATCGAGAGAGAACCAAGAGGAAAACGATGCCGATTTGAAGCACACGACAAGGATCATGAAGTACCTGGCGAAGGCTTGGTTGTCATAGACAAGACACGACCCAGATCCGCTACAGCTCGACTCGTCCCACTTGATGCAGGCGCGATCGATCACCAAGCCGAATACGATGGGTGCTGGAACGGTACCTGGTTTGGGGGTAAGGGTTCAAAGGGTTAAAAGCAGAACCACCGAATTTAAGAAAAGAGTGGAAAACACTCTGTCCTTCAGAAAGGAATACAACAACAACAACAACAAATTAGTGAAGATATCAAATTTGACTTTTAGCTGACATAGTTTCAGTTGAAAAGTTAGACAGCGTAAAACGAGGTAATTTAGGTGAATAGGAGCAGAAAATTAGAAGGAGATATTCGAAAGCGTTGCTGACATAATTGTCCTTCTCTCCAGAAATGATGCACAAAACCTTTTTTTAATTTTTAACTTTTTTAACTTCTTGAAATGAATGAATAGGCTAATATGATCCATTGTAATGATTGCAGGAAACCATGACAGCTTTCCAAAGGACTGGTTGAAAATAAAACTCTTCTAAATGCGAACCTAAGAACCTATCATCCTGCTTGGTTTCCATTGATTTTTTTCTTCTTCTGTAACCTCCTACACATTTTAAAATTAAATACACGTCATTGAGTTCACATTATGATCAAAATAACTCACCAAGACCGCCATAGAAGATACATTGTACTCCCAGTGCGAACGCTCTCTGCGAGTACGACACAGACCTAGTGTAAAAGAAAATAAAACGATGTAGAAAAATAGGCAATATTGTGATGACATTTTTTTAAGTCTTAAGAAATGTGACTTAATTGATGTCAGGTCAAAATGAAAGTATGTGGATTTGTAACACTGTAAACAACAAAAAAACGCATGTTTGTGCCGCCCCCCCCCCTCCCCGAATCCGCCAGTAGACACTAACATATTCAAATTGTATGCATTCTTTTTAAACAAAGGTTGTTCTTGACAACCTGAAAGCTTTCCCGACATAGCAACAAGTAATGTACGCAGACTGGATTCCAAGTATTGTAACTTATTCATTAATATCATGCAATGGATAACTCGTCACTAGCTCCCCAAGAAAGAAACATCCATACATTTTAATAAGTTAGTAAACCGGTCTAAACTATTGGGGTTTTCCATAATGAAATCTACTCAGGTACGGTTCTAGAAGAATAATTGGGGTTGGGGGCTTGGGGGCTTGGATGTTGTTGTATTAATTTACTACATGTACCTCGCTTAGTTTATTTATAATCAAGACTTTTCGGGGAGGGGGGTTGAGCCCCTAAGCCCCCTCTAGAATATCGAATGAATCTACTACAGTATGCTACATTACCTCATGGTCGCAATCCAAGCCGGGATTGTCGTCATAGTTCCAAAGAATGCAAAAAGCCATATCAAAACCAGGTACAGCCATTGTACATTACACCACGTCTGGCAACGCCCCGGCTTAGCACCCCCGTACATGAATGGTCGATCCCCGCTGTCCGTTGTGACGCTATCATAAGTAGATGTGGACGTACCGTTTAGCATTATACATCTGCAGTCGGTGAATACCTGTGACAGGAGAAGTACCAGACTGAGAATGGTATTTCTTGCGGAGGTGAGGTAGTTACTCAGTCATTACGTGAACTTCATTATTTTTAAATGTAACAAGGCATGAATTTGTTACTGTTACAATGTTTCATAAATGTTTCTCTTGCTTTGCGCTGCATGTAAGCCAGATTAAAGGGAGTCAGTAGCATGGCAAATACTGGTTAACGCCATCTACGTCTTCTTTTGGACAACTGCACGTAAACGAATGGACTTGATTAATGGTAGTCAGCGACTTAATAGGGACTTTTAGATTTGCACGTCGACGTAGTGGACTGCAATGTGTGCCATTCTTTCAAGGCACTGGCCCGTGCCCGGCAGTGCTTTAAAAGGACGTCACATTACCTTAAAAGGATGTCACCGAGGCAGTCCACGTTCTCGTCGTGTAAAATCTAAAAGTCCCTAATATCTACATGGTCAGCGCGCTAGCGTTCGCGAAACAGACCGAAGTTCTCCTCATGCTTCGGTTTCGCGTATGTTGCACGCACGTGAATGCTGCGGTCGCGTCGTCCGTAGTCGTATTGTATCCGATTGGCCCCGAGTAGGTCCACGGGAAAGACACATAGCCTCGTCATGCTACACTCCCTTTAATGCCCGCTGTACACAAGGCGTCATAGCAATTGCGCAATTACCTCCGCTAATCAAGCCTTTGAAGAAAATAACTGCATGCGCCAATTATATAACGCAGCGTTTGCAATGTCAATTTTTCATTCACATTTTGAAGATGACACTCTAATGCCCAGTACACACGAGGCATCATTTGCTGACGGGGTACTGCGTCAGCGACTCGCGCGGTCATTGACACGAGGAGAGAGAATGACCTCTACCCCCCAAACAGTGCTCTGAATTACAAGCTTGAATATCGCAGGTAGTAACGCATTGGAAATAAACCCTCGTGTGCATCGGGTTTTTTAAGGACGCGTCAAAGGCTGCGTCAGTCAGGTGAATGACCCATCGTGTACATGCACGGGCATGAGTTATTTCCTCACCGTTGTTCCGGCGTCATCGACGTACTCGTCCTCCGTACAGCCTGCATAGCAAGGCGAGAAGTACATGACATTGTCCTCCCCGCATACGGGCTCGAAGTACTCCGAACAGGTACAATGGGAATTGCATGCAGAGACGAGAGAGACTTCATCCGCAGATATATGTATTGAACTATAGGGGCAACAAGAATTAATTAAGAAGATCTAAATTATGAATTTTATTTCAAATGAAAACAAATTTATTATCTATCCTATTTTTAAACAGATACTTAAAAGGATTAATCGACTGAAAGATAAAGAGATATAAAGACACTTGTTAGCTATATGTACGATGAGTTTTAATCAAGATCGAAATCAATTATATTTTAAATTCTAATTAAGAATCAGTGGACTGAAGAAAAACAAAGGTATGGTATGATAGCTCAGCTCAAACTACTTCTTTACCTGACGGGTAACAGACCAGACCCGGATAGGATATTAATCCACAGTCATCTACCAATAAGTCAAATTTACGCTTGCACAAAATATAGGATTGAATAATAATGCTTTTATTATGTATGGCTTGAATTTCTTCTTGCACTCACTAATTGCACTTTTCATGTGAAAACCCACGAAGTTGATATTGTTGTAATAGCTTTGTTAAAGTTTGAGAACCTCGACTACTTTTATTCATGAATCATTGCGGGTGAAAATGATTGAGTATTAATGCGGGTCCTTTTATGCCAGTTTCCCCTGTATTGCCTTTCCAGGATACGTTTGAATTCTGTCTATGTTCGTATCATTCAGCATATTCATCACTCAAATATTATCATTCGTATCCCCTGGACATCCACCCCCGGATAACCACCCCTAGGATAACCACCCTCTAGGACAACCACCCTCTAGGACAATCTCCCCTATGACAACTACCCCCAGTTAACTACCCCTAGGACGACTACCCCGGGACAACTAACCCCCGGACAACTACCCCAGACAACTACCCCCTAGGATAGTTGTCCGGGGGGAATTGTCCTAGAGAATGGTTGTCGTAGTGGGTAGTTGTCTGGGGGTAGTTGTCCGGGGGTAGTTGTCCGGGGGTAGTTGTCCTAAGGGTATTTGTCCCAGAGGGTGGTTGTCCTAGGGGTGGTTATCTGGGGTTGGTTGTCCAGGGGGTAGGTGTCCTAGAACCATTATAATTATGTGCATGCTAGGCAAATTTAGGGGAATCTGTAGCACATGACATCAATGCAATACTTACGTTTGGTATTCCACAGTAATCCCTGCTAGTGGTGGATTAGGGCAGTGCATGAGAAAGCACAGTCCCACTAATAATGAGCCAAATATAGAGCAAATACAAAGCTTCATCAGACCTTCGAACTTTAAATCAAACTTCTTGATTATACCTCCGCTGATGATGGACCCCAAAAAGTGTTGCGTCATCACAATAAATCCTGTAGATAAGAACATAGGTTGTTTGAAATGATTTTGAATTTGATTTTTTTTTTAAATCTAGTTAAGGAAAGGAATTTATCTCCGATTCTGATTAATAGAGAATAACTTCTAACGTAACCTTGAAAAAAGCTTCTGGGTCTTCAGAAAGAGCTATATTTATATTAAAAAGGCTACCCTGTGTTAACAAGATTTTATCATCATCATCATTTATGATTACAATGTTCATAAACCATCTTATTCACGCGAAGTCCGAGAAAATAATCTTTGGGAGGCTCAGGGGCTTTTGGGGCTCTTGCATTATTTTTTTTTATGAACCTCGCTTAAAATCATTTATAATCTAGAAAAAATTGGGGGAGGGGTAGTTTCATCTCCAAGCCCCCATCTAGAATCGCTAATGGTCTTAATACAATGATGTACTTCTCTCACCTAAAAATTTGCCGACGTCGCTCGCATTCATATTGAATTGCGCCTCGAAGAACTTGGGTGTGAAGATGAAGATGCCCGTCCCAATGAAGTAGTCGGTGGCGGCCTCGAGGGAGAGGAGGAGGAAAGGGACGTTGCTGAGGACATTGATGAGGGCTCGTGGAGCGTCTCGTATCGAGTTACCAAGCCCTGGTCGACTCACGAACTCGCTACCTTTGTTCCCTTGTCGACGCCGCTCACGCTGGTTCTTTTTCATTCCTAATGGGGCACAGTAGGTTGAGTTAGCAAGGTAGAGAGAGAGAGAGAGAGAAAGCATAACGAGAGAGAGAGAGAGAGAGAGAGAGAGAGAGAGAGAAAGCAGAGAGAGAGAGAGAGAGAGAGAGAAAGTGTGACAGATGAAAGAGGGAGAGAGTTAGTCATTACAAGAGAGAGAGAGAGAGAGAGAAAGCGAATGTGTGACAGAGATGAAAGAGGGAGAGAGTTAGTCATTACAAGAGAGAGAGAGATAAAGAGAGAGGGGAATGAAGAAGAGGAGAGAAAATACAAATATTATTAGATTATGATTAGGCCTAGAACATAATCTAAAACGGAAAGGTTTGTTTATTAAATCAACAATAAAAGCGGAAAGGTTCGTTTATTAAATCAAACAATATAAGCGGAAAAGTTTGTTCATTAAATCAAACAGTTGAAATAGACTTTTCGTGTCCATCTAACTACAAACGTTTGAGAAATATCTTACTCCTGTTTTTTTAAATGGATGCTCTTGGTGAATTCAGTGTGGTCATAATCGAATATTGAATTTCAACTAAACATGAAAGGAACCACATTCATCTAGAAAATAATATGAATCGAAATATGAAACACGCTTACCCAAACATGTCAGTAAGCGTATCTACGTTGCATATCTGAAATGTATTTCCCCCACAGTGGCGTAGCGTAGGTCTAGATATTTTAATGACACCGGTATCATGGGAGGTGAGAGAGGGAAGGAGGGGGTACCGGTCTTATTCCCCCTTCTCTCCGCATGATTTGATTAGGGACATGTACCCTCTGGGCCCGCTGTAGCTAAACCACTGATTTCCCACATAATAAGGCATGCCCTCAACAACAGTTGTTTAAATTCTAACATGAAATATCTTAACAAATATACAACTCGACAGACAGATCCTTCCTGTGCGGCGTGTAGGAGGTAGTATTTACCTGGTAACGCTCTTGGGAAGGCCATGATAGCAAACCCTGAGACAATGACGAGGCTGGCACTGATGAGAAACCCCAGCCACCATGCACCTACCCATAGAGGGTTATCTGGCGTGATGGTAACGCTGTAGAAAAAAGATGGTCATTAAAAAATGGGATTGGAAAACTACATGTATAAGATAATAATGGCTTCTTACATAGCACTCATACCCAGTGGCGGATCCAGGGGGGCAGGGGGCCCGGGCCCTCCCTAGCAAAAAAAACAGGGACAAAACACCCTTTTTTTAAAGAAAAAGAAGAAGATAGGCCCCCTCCCCTGGCGCTCAAGGGGGGGGGTGGAGGTTGGAAAAAATTGCACCCCGTTGAGCAAACAAAAAAATGAGTGCTCACCTGTCTAATTGTCTAATGTATAGACAGCGCTTTTCATTACGTTAAAAATAAAAATTCTGACCAGCTGTCTCATTATCTTAAGTTTGTTTTTTGTTCTGTTTCTCTGATGTTTCTCCTGGTGGTTCCCAAAAGAATGTTTGTTTGTTTGTTAGTATGTTTGTGTTTGTGTTTTGTTTTGTTTCGCTGTTTGGCTCTTACCTTGACAAGTCAGCGTAGAAGTTGGTATGAAGGGAAAGTGTCATGGTTCCAATAAAATAACCTGCTGCTGGCCCAAAGCTCATTACCGCGTTGAATATACCTAGAATAACAAGGGGTCAGATACATTTATAAGCGAATATCAAAGGGCAATCCAACCCTTATAATGAGTTCATTTGTACGAAAGCAGAAAATATAAGATACACAGAATGGCGAAAGTCCGAAATAAATCGGGCCATGAAGAAGAAATTAAGCTATGAATGTTTGAAATATGAGTTCACTAAGTCGAGGCGGATGGATAACTCTCCCGTTTCTTGTGTACAAAAATATCATTAATTTGTGTGTTTCTCGCTTGGGATGTTACTCAAAATATGTCATGGTTAGCATTTTATTATAGAGAATAGACCCTACTGAGTCATACATTTTTGAGGGGAAAAATGAAATTTTAGTCAATTTATGTGTTTTTAAATAAATGGTAAGGTTTTCCGCCACTGTATCATAGAGACATTACCGATTCAGCAATTTTGAAGAGCCCCTACCTATAGTGATTACACCTTTCAAAAATTAATAATCTTCTCATCATTTTGTCCTATTTAATTCAAACTACGTATGGGTCTACAAAATAAACTAGAAAAGGAAATTCAAAGAATCTCGGGTTTAAACATGTAAAAGAATATTAATCAATTGCAGAGAGAATATATCATTTTGTTCCTCTCTACCACAATTTAGCACAATTATCTCGGGAATTGTCTCTATGTTATTATATCATATCTCCCTTAACTATTAAGTTCCATAGGTAATTCATATCGATCTAAATTTCTCAATCTATTTTTACTTTGTGCTAAGGTGAAGAAATTCATAGTTGTAATTTCCAAATGACACTTGGACTATTAAGAAAAAAAAAAAACATTGAGCCATCATCAGGCTCAGCATTTCGGTTATCTCTAACTGCCCATAAAACTTTTGAGTGATGTTGTGTCGCGTGATAAACTTTCGTATGCAAACACTACGTTTCTGGAAAAATAAACCTTTAAAATCTATAAGAAATTCATGGTGCCTCACCCATGTATAAACCGAATGTTTTGGTCGAGAGGTTGTCATCCAAGTACGTCACGCCGAGGGTGAAGACTGGCGCGGCGGCGAGGCTGTTACATATCTGAGCCAGGACGAAGAGCCATAAAAACCGCGAAGGATCGCCGCCATCTCCTCCGCTTTCTGAGATCACAATGAAAAATGAAAAAAAAATCAAGATGATACAAACATTTATACATATTGATATTACCTTTTAAAGCGCTTGAGGTATAGATATTAAATGATATGGTATTAATTTTAATAATCATTAGAAATGAATGATGAATTATTGGTTAATGTGTTAAACCTCATCAGTATCCCCAGACAACATCTACAGACCTGGACAACACACAGGACAATTACGTCGGAAGCTCGTTATGACAAATGACGTCAATCAGGTGACCTTGATTTTGACATGAATAGAACAAAAACAGGTCAAGTTCATCCGAATTTAGTTTCGAGACTGAAAGGATACAAAGAGATTATTATCAATGAACGATATTCAAACAAAATGGCAGAGAAATGCGCATAATCTCGTTTGTATGAACTCGTAGTGGAATCTGTATGCACGTACATTATTGTGTTATTCATCCTTTTTAGACTGATCAAACACAAAAGTTTAGGGGGTGAAGGCCTACAACAATCTTAGTAACAACGGTTAGCTTTAGTTCTTGTGATACGATTGTATGTCTGGTTTAAAGCTTATTATCATGCTCCTTTGAATGTTTTGAACAGAAATTTGGCGCCATATAAATACTGTGAATCATCATCATCATCGTAATCATGCATTAGACGGGTTGTTTGGATCAGAATTTTTTTTTTACAAACTTTATAATAACAGCTTGCTGGAGATAACATACTACTGAAAATACAACTCATGTTCGCTCATAGGAGATCGCGTGTGATTACCGACTTGGTCGGGACGACTAACTCGATTTCTTAGGCTTCCATTGTTCATTAATCATGTCAATCGCATCTTAAAGAATCCAGTAAAAATCTTATTTTTCGTCATCAATAAATAATTATGTCAAATGAGAATAACATCCGAACTCAGCTCCATGACAGAACTTACAGGAAGGAACAATGATCGACCATCCGGGAAGACCCACGTGGAATAATGCTCTTGATACATATTTTGGCACGTATTTGCTGTACTTGTGCTCATATAATAATAATCCATTTTTAACTTACTGAAGATATGCCAACGGGTCGGTCCCGGTGTCATCCCCCCACCAAACAAAAAATCGCCACTGCCAAGTAGGATAGAGGTGAACAGCATCTGAATGTTTTTGTTCCATTACTAAATTCAAAGCTGGGACCAATGAACGATATTGAATGGGAAATGACGCAAAGGATAAGCGTCTATTGTGATGCGTCTTTCAAGCGTCTAACAACATTTATCACGCATGCCGTTTCTTTTTTACCGTTAAATTCTGAAAGAAAGAGGTGTCGAATGCCAAACAAATCGGTATTCAGATTTTAGAGTACCAATTGATGTCGGATAAAACCACAAAATTGTTGGATTTATTCCCTAGTATTACAGGCATGCAGAAATCATATACATCAGGAATATATATATACCTTACATTGTGAACATAGTAAAGTATTGGTGGTCATATAATTGATGTCATAACTAGATATACGTCGATGACCTACTACTCTACTAGATAACAAAAAGCAAAAATTCTTTTTTCCGTTTGCAACTACCGATGGTGAGAATTTACAAAAAATGTGTTATACATTGTATAGGCCCTACATCACGATCACACCCATCCCCGGCCAAACAAAAACAAAATCAGACAAAAATCTATATGTTTAAAAAGGAAAGTGCTACATGACTAGATTATACTTCATTGATAATATCGTATGAAACATATAATGGAATTTCAAAAGCTCCAACAAGCACTACCTTTAGTTTACATTTTTACCTATTACTTCTTCGGGTACTTATTTTCCACGTTGCCACGTTGATAAGGTAAAAAACTAGACAGGTATGTGTCATGAATGAATATGTATTTGAGAGCATATAGTACATGTTTGTGTTACGAATCAGTCCCTTTACAGTCATGACACACCTCAACTTGATTTAAAGTTTCCTCGTTACCATTAATCAAAAATATGAGTTTGTTTGGGGCCCTCATAAATATTATAAGGAAGGAGGAATAACCGTATCCGGACAACTACCCCCGGACAACTACCCCTAGGATAGTTGTCCGGGGGTAGTTGTCCTAGAGGATGGTTGTCGTAGGGGGTAGTTGTCTTAGAGGGTGGTTATCCTAGGGGTGGTTATCCGGGGGTGGTTGTCCAGTGGGTAGGTGTCCTAGAACCAGGAATAACAGCTAACATTTCATGCAATGTGCATCTTCGCAAAGGCTACACGGGAATAATTCTAATTCATTTCTAATCTGTCTCTTGTACAGGTCAATCTTCCACACTGAAGGGTAATGTACATCGATAATGGGTCTTTTAAACCACCATCATCTTCTCCTCAAAACAACAAAAAATTATATGTTCATCGTCCTATCTTTTAAAAATGAGATGTTTATGAAAGAGCGGATGAACGTAAAGTGAGAAACCCGGTAAAATAGAACAAAAATGGGGTCATTTTGGGCAGAAGAAAATAGAAGAAGAAATGAGAAATAAACAGGACATATAAGGGGGAACAAAAACGAATGGAATAAACTAGTTACAGAGAGAAATTTCAGGCCATGAAACAAAATTACCAGTTCCATTCCCGCCATCGCACGTGTCCACTGCGACGGTGGCCACGCCCATGCTCAGGTTCGACAGGGGACACACTTCTTGGTCGGAGCCCCCACTGGAACGGTCCTCGGGGTTGTAATAATCACTCAAGAAATGAGGCAGGGTGAAGAGGATGGACCCCAAGGCCAGGAACATGGACCCACAGCCCGCCCATAGGGGCTTGTGACGCTGCTCACCAATATACCTAAAGGTGAATAGAAAATCACGAACAACATCAATAACAATAACACGTAATTTGGGCTTCTACGGATATTCCAATTTTAGTAGGCAAGATTTTTATCCACTTCAGTGGACTTTTCATCCATTCCTGCGACATTTTTCAAGCTCAGTGAAACAACAACAATATGCCAATAATTTCCGTTAATAAAATATTATTACAGTAATAGTTGGATTTATGAAGCACCTTGTCCAAAGCGCCGAATAATATTACTCCGTCTCTAGCCGGACTTCCTTAATAAAACGTCCACATATTCAAAGAATTTCTCTCTATATCTGTTACCTCTTATCCACTTCCTTCACCGGGGTCGAGAGAAGGAAAAGTAGATTAATGTCTAGTCGAAGGAAGTTAGTGAAATGGCGGGATATTAACCCCATACTATGTGGTCCCTGATCCGGTAACATATCTCTCTGATAACCTACGACACATGCCTTATCCTTATATGATACAAAAATATAAATCTGGCATGGAAATTATGAAAGGGGAATTTATGATCATATTTCCCCCCTCTCCATTTTCAAGGTCTTCAAGAAGTAACGAAATAAATGGTTTGTATTTTTGAAGCGACCTACTTCATGAAGACCGTGAAAACCATGCTGGCGAACTGATAAGCAATAAGAATGGGGCTACCTTTCATCTGCGTTTTCGCAATGAGATTGAGGGCGTACCACGTCCCTCCCCGTATCCGACTATGCCGGGCTGATCATAAGGAACACACGATTTCTTATAATTTTCTTGCAATGTTGTAAATTTGTGCAGAGGAACAGAGATATATCGTGAGTATTTTGAAGCGACCTACGTAATAAAGACAGTAAAAAACATGCTGGCGAACTGGTAGGCACTGAGGATGATACCGCTCTGGAAGCTGGTCAGCTGGAAGCGTTTCTCAATGGTAGTCACTGCGATGGATACCATCCCATATGATGTCATCACCTGGACTATACCAATCAGAGAGTAGACCACCAGGTACGCTTTCACGTTCATGCACGCCTGTGAGAGAGAGAGAGAGAGAGGGAGAGAGGGGGGGAGAGAGAGGGAGAGGAATAGGGAGGGGAAAAGAGAAAGGAAGAGAAACGGAGAGATACAGAAAGTTCGGATAGGAGATGGGAGGTGGGAAAGATGGAGAGACAGGGACAACATAGAGAGACAGAGAGTGGGAGAGAGAGGGGGAGAGAGAGAGAGGGAGAGGGAGAGGGAGAGAGAGAGGTTAGAAAGTAGGTTAGAGAGAGAGAGAGAGAGAGAGGGGGGGGGAAGAGAGAGAGGGAGAGGAATAGGGAGGGGAAAAGAGAAAGGAAGAGAGACGGAGAGATACAGAAAGTTCGGATAGGAGATGGGAGGTGGGAAAGAGGGAGAGACAGAGACAACAGAGAGAGAGAGAGAGAGAGAGAAGAGAGAGAGAGAGAAGAGAAGAAAGTGAGAGTGAGAGAGGGAGTCATTATCAAGATCATACATCATTCGACGATTTTAGAATACACAATACATTTAGTTTAGCATTTTAAAAAGAGTATGACCTCTATTGTGTTGTTGTATGTATTATATTACAATTTTCACAATTTTCACTGAAATCTCATACTTGAAAATACTAAAGTCAAAATTAAATACATACTTATAAACACTTAAATAATTAAATTCATTTAAATTTATGTAAATCTAGGTAAGTTATTACCATTTCCTCCCCTTCATTAAAATAGATATTATGTTATCTAAACTACCCTCATAATGGATCCTGAAAAAACACCAACAAAAAAACACAAGGTTGAACATGGGTGCCAAAATATGACCCATCCTAAAATCCTTGTAGTTCGTAATAACTTCTTAGTCTTAGAAATCATTCCTGTGAATGAATAAGGATATTATTATTTAACTAGGCATACTAGCAGGCATAATACCACCGGGGATGGGGCTGATGTGCATTGCCCCGATATAATCTTCTTTCGTCTTGTAGTCAAAATTTACTTTTTTTATTTTGTCGAAGAAATATACCAAATGAGATGTTTATATAAAAAAGATGACGGTTACCCGAATGTTAGTGGTCTACAACCCCCAGCACCTAGCCCCCCCCCCCATTCCACCTCGTACGTCTATGTTACTCTCTACCATTAAGCAGATGATGTAAATCTTACCCTCATGCATCTAGGCTTGAATCTCCACCACCCACACTCTGGAGGATTCATCTTGTCATCGTCGTCGTCATCATCGTCATCGAACGCGTTGTCATCGTCCATGTCGTACGCATCTCTCGACATTGATGCCATCGGAAAACTACCATCGTACGCGGGGGCGGTATTGAGAAGATTATCTTGTAGGGCTGGTTCGTACGGTGGCGGGTTCTCTACGATTCTCGTCGGCAGATCGCCGGGCGAGTAACCGTTCGACGGCCGGTTCCTAATCGTCACATCGTCCTCAATGCCGTAGTCATCCTCCAGATCATCATACCCAACTCCAGGCTCGTCGCCGACCTCGTCGACGTTGGGTTGTTGTAAGGTATGGTACATTGGCTCACCATTCGACATTTTGATTAGCCTTCTCGTTGTGCACAAATCCTAAAAAACGATTGATTTCTTACGTGGTATACCTGTCTATGGCATTGACAGGGTTAATCATTGAGAGGTGTATAGAAAACCCTGATCGAGGTCGGGATGTTATGAACTTTGAGAAAACAATGCATGCAGCTGTGTGTTCAAATATTCATTGACTTCTTCAAGGTCATGTACACACGCTGTATTGTTGTTGTCCTCTTTACAGATTATATTTTCAAAGCGTTTAACATACACAATCAGAATTATATCCAGAAAAACCCTGATTTTCTCCTACACAGGAGTGTCCAAGCAGTTCGTCAATGTACAGTTGGCTGAAGAGCAATGCTATACTTCTGTGTATTTCAAGTTCGAAATTGTCATGTGCAAATCATG
The DNA here is from genome assembly GCA_037976565.1 of Mesocentrotus franciscanus. Taxonomy (NCBI): domain Eukaryota; kingdom Metazoa; phylum Echinodermata; class Echinoidea; order Camarodonta; family Strongylocentrotidae; genus Mesocentrotus; species Mesocentrotus franciscanus. Next base: position 10,920,435 of record CP137668.1, read on the forward strand.
CCAAGAAGTGTCCTCTTGTTGATATTCCTTAATCCAAATGGCAAGCAGGCTTTGGAATAATTACATTACTTTTCTTTCTCTTTCGGATGGCAGCGTTGTTGCGTCTTTTTTTTGTTAAAAAATTGTTCAGCCGCTTGTACCCGCAAGTTGTTCAACAGTAATGATATAGCCCAGCATTGTTCTTTGATCTGTTTGTAAACTGTTTTGTCTATACATCAACGTAAAGTACAAAGGTCGATAAGCTGCTGATAGGGAATAATTAAAGTTGATACATAAATAAAGGGGTAATATCTATAAAATATAAAAAATTTGCAATTTCAAAATGTTCATCCAGTTATAATATGTAGTCAATTTGCAGTCTATTATACATGCTGTATACACGTGGATGATCTGAAATGGTTTCCGATTGACTCTTAAGAAGGGTCCCTCAAATGCTATAGGTGTTTTCTAAACGTCCGTGATACTTACAGCAACTTCTGTCCCGGGCAATGAATAATGTAGAAAATTATATCCTTCAATTCCAGCAGACAATTTTCGTTTAATCCCTTCATTCATATCCAAACTTTCTTCTCTCACAGCAGGCACAATAAATGGACACCACGAGAGCCGTGGGTCTAGACCATTACTAATCTTCAAAAGCTGATCTTGCCACTATCTGCGTGGTTCGCTTTTAGATCCCGCCTGGTCTGACTATCGTTTGCACAGACCGCGAAGCGAAAACAGAAATACAATTGTTGATGTTTACTTTCTTCCACTCGGTGTGCCAGAATATCATTTTTCTTCACGCTCTCGGCACTGCAAATTAAAGTCAATAGAACCCGATTGTGATCTAGTTAGGTATATATGCCTGCATATTGAAGCCTGGGAAAAAATAAGAAGAGAGTTGGGGGAAAGGAGAGCAATTCATTCACCTGTGAAGACAAAAGTAAGTGAGATTGTGCTTTCAAAATAAATTGAGCGAAACATCGCGTAGGTGTACACTGAACACAATTTTCGAGCTCGGACCTGGGATTTGGTAGTGGTGGTTATTTTCAGGGGGGCACTGAGAGAAAACTCTTCACCACCCATCAGTGAACAGATACCCCCAGAATGATTTTGGGGTGGGGAGGATTTGTCATAGAATTGTCAGACTTGTGTCTCCTCACCAAAAAAAACACATTAAAAAAAAATCGTCGCCGCTATATACGCCTCAGGTCATGCTGGTCGGACATATAACATTCTTATCTCAGCACACTCGATGAAATAGAAAGAAAAAAAAGAACTTGCTCCTAGGGCCCTTCATTCGAGTCACTAGTCACACTTTTATCCGAATTTCACAAACATTTGTAGATTTGGCTCTTCTCAACCTCAAAACTAAATTATTTTTGCGCTCTATATACTTCCAAAAAGAAGGAATGTTGATTTGTTATTCTGTTTTCCAAGTTTGCAAGATGTCAAGTTTGATAAATGTGTTGACAGTAATACCTTTTAATGTCGAACGAAAGAACAATGATACATATTCTTAGGGGCAGTACTTGCATCATAGGGAACGAGGTACCGGTTTTTATCCTATTCCATGGATGGTGTGGGACAGCATTTATCATCATCTTCTTTTATAACTTCCTTTTTCCCTCTCCCATCAATTTCTCCCCCACTGTTTTGTTTTCATTCACTTTATCCGCCGTTTGAATGGGGTTGCATGTGCCCCCATGCCCTCCTATATGCCTACGCCACTGCCCCCCACGTCAAGAAACCTCAATTTTTTTTTAGTGGTTTCTCTGTAAATAGGAATCTCCGGACAGATGGTCTGCTATTCCATGTGGGTCGTCCAGGTACAATACCATCAAAGATAGGCGTGGCGGGGTTATGTTGTTTATAGAGGTTGGCCCTTCTTAAAATGATCCCTTTGTTGTAAATGAAACATACCAAAGAAAAGAGATTATCAAACTGATATGATACTTTTTCATGAGGCCAAATCATCGTGATTTGAATACAATGCTCGTCACAAAATGTAATATTAAAATAATGGAGTATGAAGGGGGAGTTTATTCAGTCTATCCATGGACTTATAAGTCCATGGTTTGTTCATTACCCCCCAAAATAGTCGCGCTAAGAGATATCTCGCCACTATCATTACCACTGGCAGATCCAGGATTCTAGAGCAGGGGGGGGGGGCACACAAGTCCAAAGATTCTGTGACAAGCAACAACAAAAATCATTAGAGTTTTTTATGCTCTCTGGGCTACGAAATTCTGAGAAGCAAATTCTTTGTTTTTTCTATCTCCCCCCCCCTTTTTTTTAAGGGGGGGGGGCCATCCCCTGGATCCGCCTCTGATTACCGAAGCATCATGATGGAAGTTCATGATATTCCTTGAGAATGACCTCACAATGACAAATAATCCCTACACGGTCACCCTGAAGTCCTTTTAATTGTTAATCGTAGAATTTGGTGAACCGGCTAAAATGAACATTATATTCAGCTAGATCCGTTGTGCAAATGTTGACTGTAAGCAGGGGAGAATAGATAATCATAATGATCGTGCTAAAAACCGACCTTACACCGCGTCGGTATGCTGGGCAAACAAACCGCGTTAGCACGATTCATTATATGTAATCCATCTACAGCCAAATTTGGCTATTCTGCCGTGAAATCATGTAAAACAGCATTTAAAAAGGGGCAATTTCATGGCCTGTTGAGACACAGATCTGGAGCCCGGGGGGTAATGGGGTGTTGCAGCACCCAGTGGCGGATCCAGGGAGGGGCCAGGGGCCAGGGCCCCTAGAAAAAAACATGTAAAAACACCCTTTTGGGGAAAAAGAAGATGGGCCCCCTCCCCTGGCGCTCAAGGGGTGGTGGTGACATTTTTTTTTCAATTTTTGAAGGCAAAAACAAAAATTGTGCTCACTACCACCCCCCACTGAGCGGAAAATCGGCCGGCACAGTTTTCGAATTTTCGCACGAAGTGGGCCCCTTTTTCGGCCCCCTCCCTTGCCTCCGGCTGGATCCGCCCCTGGCAGCACCCCTAGTTATTTTCAGAGGGCACTGAGGAAAACACCTCAACATTGTCAGTGAAAAGTATTGAAGCCTTTTGGGTATTTATTTATTTGTGTGTTTGTTTTTCTTTCTTTTCTATTCATATATATATATATATATATATATATATATATATATTGTTTTTGTTTTGCTAGAGGATGTTGAGGTGAAATGAAAGGGCACCCTAAAATATGATAACCTTTTCTCTCTTTTCCTTTTCCTTTTCCTTTTTTTTCTCTGTCTTTTTCTATCTTTCTGTCAAGTTTTTTTCCTAGTCCGAGAATTTTGGAGTGAAAGAGCTCTCCCAAAATGTCGTTAATTCGTTAATTTATTTCAGTTTATTTTTAAAAATCTCTTTCAAGTCATCTTTTTTTTGGTCGGAAATATTTCAGACTTATGACCTCTGTTGGGCCAGAGAATCTTGGAACCACCATTGACAGGGATTTATATATCTACCCTCAGCACCCCTAGTGGGAAGAAAAAAAAAATCGTTCCTTGTGCCCTTGGTCGAGACCCAGAAACCAATCCAAATATGAAACTATTTGATTGCGGTTATGCATCAAACATAGTACCGAGGCCGCGGGTGCCCCATACCCCCCCCCCCTCGTTTAAATTGTTTCATATCATTACAAAACGCGTATAAATGATCAAATCTATAATCTATTAATAGGAATCGTAAGCATAAAGCTGTTTTACTCTATTTATTAAGCCAATTTTACACATTGATGATGACCCCTGTGTTTTCTTCACCATATTGCTTTTTCGGAAAGAAGACTTGCAACAAACTGCGTGAACAAGAATATTCCCTTAAGGCTAATCTAATGTTTACATGCCATGTACTACAGCTAACATTCCGAAATGAATAGTAACAAACACGACTCGAGACAGTTATCACATAGACCTAGTCTATGGCTATATATTTTCGGTGCCACATAAAAGACAACTTATTGAAACTTTGAATTTACGTGTCTTACCTTCACTCGAAGTCTCTGATGCCACGTCAAGCTTATAAGCCTAATAAAAAAACATATAGATCATATAACAGCTATATTTGATCCTTTACGATCAAATGTTCATGTCAAAAATAGACAAAGTATGACAAAGATACTGGCATGTCCACACACGATAGAAGACTTTATGATCTGTAGAGAGTAGAGAGTAAAGAACGGCGAGTCTTTATCACCACAAGCAGTACGTGCTGTTGCTGCTTCGTAGAATGATGGACCGGCCAGCTTCTAAAGGGTTTTGTTTGAACAAGAAGGAAGAGAGGTCGAGACACAGTTAACAATTAAGAGACTGATGAGCAGGTTGTGAAAAAAATACAATAAGAGAGAGAGAGGGAGACATAAGAGAGAGCTAGAACTGGAGGGAAGGAAAGAGAGAGAGAGAGAGAGAGAGAGAGAGAGGGGGGGGTAATTTTATTACAAGGGAATCAAGGAAAGACCCCAATACTGAACATTAACGCTTAAATGTGTTAATAGAAGAAGATGTCTCGCCTTAGCACGGATGCAAACAACGTGCATTTAAGAGTCATCCAGCACCAGCACATACCCAGATCGAGCCTTGTTTCTAAATATCCCGGACTGGCAAATATCCTGAATGATATTTTGTTCTTTTGAAGGAAAGTCCCTTCTCTCCTTGATCACAGATCCATATCCCGAAAAAACACACCCTAAAACCTCGAAACGGGAAATGTTACCCGCAAGTACACGTAGTCTATGCTAAGGATCTCGAACTAAAAGGGACAGACATCCGACGAAAAGCATTAAGAATTGTATGAAAGAAGAAACAGATACAAGAGTGGGGAGTAAAGACCTCGTGGTCTTCCTTGAGAGAAAAAAAAAGAATATGTCGGGGAAACCCCGTTAAACTAAAGGGCCAAGGGGGAAATGGATTTACACCTATGACAATAGAAAGACATTTTGTAGCATTTCTCTTCAGACTCGTCTTTTCCTATCCAGGTATATTGCGCAACCAAATTTGCAAAGCCATTATAAATGGGCAATCACAACACTTGGAAATTAAAAAAAGGCTTCCAATGACATTCAATACTGTGATGATTAGACGGTAATGAGAAAAAAGGTGTTAGTGAGAAGAAACAAATCTTGAATTTTAGACAGATTTGGCATGCCGTCAAACTCGCATAATGATATTTTTTGCTTTCTTGATCACATCTCATTCAAATTTCAAATACACATGTAACTACTCACACTCCAGCCTTAACAGTTCACATTACACGATATACTTTATTGTTCGATAGTTCATTGGACTTTGTAACCCCATTCAATTCTTACGAGAACGTTTCGTCTTAAAGTTTGCCAACAAATAAAGAGTCCATGTTTGCATTTGTAACATAGTGTTTGCTATCTGTCATGTTTACTTAACAATCATTCACTTCATGGACCATCACTCAAATAGGGAGATCTATGACATTCATATGAATGATGGCCCTGGGCCAATTAAGAGTATACTTATTTTGTGGCGTAACGAGGTTCCAGTCATGGGGGGGGGGGGTATTGGGGTTATTGGGTGGGGGCGGTCGGTGATGTTCAGAATCACTTTGCCATTGAGGGGCCAGGGGTGGGCGATCAATAATGTCCAGGATCTCGACGCGCCAGACGAATATGGATTCTCTGTTAATTATATTAAATTTATGAACATAAAAAAATAAAACAAACAAACAAATAAACAAACATCATTACATGTGTATGTTTCATTGCACTGATACAACATGATATGATTTTGGCATTTAACAGCATGTACAACAGATTAATTGACTTTGAATTTTGTATCCAAACAAAATTCTCTTTCAAATTTGCTGATGAACTTATGGGGGAGGGGAGGGGGTAAATGATACACAATAGTAAACAAGGCAATATGACTTTGAACTTCACACACAGATCACACTTGCCCCTTCATGTTTATCAACATACCTTTTATGAGAAGCTTATTAACATACAAACGGTAAAGGATCATTAAAAGACGGTTTCTTATCAAAGGTGGTTTGCTTTTATTGAAATTTTGTTCAAACATGAGATGTGTTCATATAAATGCATTAAAGGCACTGATTCACTACAGAAGGCACAAACATATCTTACGAGAGATTGGTCTATGAACATACATAGGTGAACTTGCATGGGAGGGAAATACATCAAATTCTTTGAGCACAATGCATGAATACACATTTTTAATATTTCTGATTCATATTCATCAAAAAGAGAAAAACAAACAACAAGACTTTCAAGAAATAGGCTCATCCATCTTTCAACCACCAAGGCTCTCAAGAAATCGACATTGGGCAATCGATACCTTACTAACCTAAGGCTAAATGTAAATCATGTTCAGATTATGAAACTTTGTCACAGTTATAGGATCGCACATTTCAAAATGCGATGGACGAGGCTATGGAAATTGCCTAGAGATATATTTCTTGAAAATCTTTACGATCGTGCTTCATGAGCAACCTTATACACATCAAAATCAAATTAATCAGAATAACCAAAATTTCTTAAATGACAAGTTCTGGCAATAATGAATAACCCAACAAGAATATATATACAAAAATACCACATGTACTGCAATGGGGATAAAGTACTCTTTCGTGCTAATTACTTCAGACTAAGTATCGTTTCATATCAAAATACTTCATAAATTTTGTACAAAATTTACTTAAATCTTGCAGTTCATTCTTCATATTGCATAAAACCTTAACTTATGTCATATATCAACACTTTAACATTTCAACACTCTACATATACTTGATTTCTTTACTTTCACACCAAATTTAGAGCACCCAACATATTTCAGTAAATACATTCTTTTGCCTTTTCCATTCAAAATTGATTCAAAATATCTTATCAATTGTACAATAATACAATTTTCTTAGCACAGCAATTAAGATGAAAATTTCACTGCAAATAAACACAAGAATACAAAAACCAGTAAATCAAAACTATATTTCAGGATGTCCAACATAAATAATTGACATAGAAACATTTCAATCTTGCTTGAAGATCGAAATTATGTCTCTTTTATTATTTCATAGTAACAATAAAATGAACAACAAGAAGAAACTTTTTAAAGACAGATATAAAGAAAGGAAACAAAGAATAGAAAAGGAACATAGAACAGAGAAAGGTGTATCAGGTTGAGAAAGAAATATGGAGCACAAAAAGTCTGGGAGTAATATAAAGAAAGAGAGACAAAGAGAATTATGGCATTCAGATTGAAAGGAAGAACTGGAGAAATGAGAGAAAGAGCAATAGATAGACACAAAACATGGATAGAGGAAGAGAGATAAGCAGAAATACAACAGAGAGAGAGAGAGAGAGAGAGAAATGAAATTAATTTGATAATGAATAGAACAATTGAGATACATGAGGTGTGTCTCCATCAGCTCGAGATTGCCAAATAGCCCGCTATTTCTGATTTGGGAAATAAGCCCAAAGTTACAAATCGCGTCTTCATCAGCTCGAGTTTCATGAATCTCGGGCTTGAGAAATTAGCTCGAGATATTTTGCTCAGCGTCCGCGCGTAGTGCGAGTCTTCTGGCTGGTGAAGATGCACCAGACAAATAGCGGAATATTTTGCCAAATAGCGGGATATTTTGCAAACTACCCCAAGATATCTTGGGATGACTATATCGACCAAATATCCTGCTAACTGCAACTGCGGGCTGATGAAGACGCAAATTAGCTGGATAATTTGCAATCGGGATAGTTAAAATAGCGGGTTATGTGGCAATCTCGAGCTGATGAAGACAGGCCTATGTATAAGAGGGAATCACTTAACAGAGATGGTGAAAAGGGTTCCCCAGAGGGGTTTTGGTTTGATTTGTTTTGATTTATAATTTTTGTTTTTATCATATTTTTTGTTTTTGTTTATGTTCACTGAAGAGCATGTCACATGACCTAAAAGTCTAAATGAAACTCATAAAGAATAAAAATATAAAGATGAGAAAGAAAATAGAGAAGATTATTGTATTTTTTACAATTAAGAAAAATGTCAACAAGGGGAAATTTAAAAAAAAACTATGATTAATATTCCTTAGGAAGAGTATGTATCCAATAGTACTGTATTCAAATGTTACTATTGATACTAATATTAACTCACATTTATAGAGCGCTTTACCAAAGCACATAAATAAGATAATGCAGCAAACAGTATAAAGAGTACCAACATGTCAATACTATTACAGTTGACTGGAATTTTGATACCATTTCTCATCAGCCTTCTTATAAATACTTCAACTGCTTCACTTTCAAAATACTTCAATTACTGACACTTGTATACTATTTATTAAAGGGATTGGGTATCTTTGTCTCAGATTCTAAATAAATCCTGGATTCAGCTCATGCTGCAATCATAATTATAAACCGTTAGGTCAGTCAGGAATCCCATGACTTTTACAAGCTGATCACCTGTCTGATTATCAAGATATCTATGATTGGAATTCAAAATTTCAAAAACCGTTTTCCCAATGGTTTTTATAACACTACAGTCTATTGGGAAAAATGAGTATGGTAAAACCGGTCACTCAAATATTTTTACTTTTTTGAGGCACTTCATGATCATTTTGAAGCGCAATTTTTGTAGGGCTTCAATATTACACCATATCACAGACACTGATAACACGTAGGGCCATGCATCTCAGATTTGTAAAACTGGAAACGTTGTAAAACAATGCCTTTAAAGTGACTGATTCATCCCAAGACAGTCCATTTTAAACGGTTAACTTATATACCACTGTGTACCATTATAATACTAAATGGGCCAACTGCGATAAATGACACACACATGAACTATTGATTCAAAGACATTACCCTTTCAGACCGCGTATTCAAGTACAAACATAGACATCTATAAGACCAAAGACCAGCACTGGTTGTGGTATTAATGTAAATCAAATTGTACATCTTGAATACAAAAAAAAAAGTTTCTTTGTATCGAATGCCACTATTTTATGAGCCCTTGTTGAATTTCAAGACATGATTTTGATAGTCAAATGGTGTTAAAACCACTTAGGGTCCTGTTAAACATATGATGAGCTGTCTATATCAATGTTCTTGCATTGCTAAATGGACTAATTAAGATACTAATTAAGTGTCATGGAGTCAAGGTTATATAACTTTTATTGGACAAACAAAAATTGAGATTACATATCTATCACTTTCATGATACATGATAAGTTAGGGGAAAAGCCTCTGGTTTCAGTCTATCATGATCAAGCATGTGCTACACTTCTTTTTAATATATTTTGCAAATTAGTCCACATACACAAGCTTCACTTACGGACTACTTTTCATCTTTGAAACTAATACTAAAGTAATTGGATACACATAAGAATAATGAATGAATAGTTTCTATTTCATGTTTTAATGACCTAAAATCAGTATGAAAGGTAGTGCACTGAGTGACTGTTTAATAGTTCGACATAATTATTTGCATATACATGCATAGTGCATATCATCATACTGAAGTTAAACTTCAATATCAATTTCTGAAAAATTGCTTGCTTTCTGTTTCTTTTCTGCCATACCTCCTTTTTCTTCCTCCTTCCTCCCATCTTGGGACAGACTGGATCACTTAAAGACAAGGAAAAGTTGATTCAGTTCTATAAAACTGTGATGCATGTTTAACTGACAGAACTGAACTCCTAGAGATTCTTCCTGAACCCAAATCCTTAACCAATCACACCAGTTGACCATTACAAACTCTTATCCATTGATCTCCATCTTTTCTTGTCCTTCCTCCTCACAGCTGACTACAGAATTATAGAACTGATGGGCACAACTGAAGACTTTTCTGGGGCCTGTTTCATAAAACTTGTTATCTATAACAACTGCTAAATTTCTATGACAAATTTGCTCTCAGTCAATCAAATGCCATGATTTCAGTATATAGCTTGTAACAGTAGCTTGTAACAGGGCCCAGTTCCACTCCTTGAGATTCCTCTCCAATCTTCCCTTATTGTATTATCCTCTTTACATCTCCTTTCTAGGTAACCATTACTCTTCTCTCCGTTCGTCTACTCTTTCTTCTTCTTTTTTTGCAGACCAGAATATGCCTATACATCAGTGCGACTGACGAAACCAGAAGAACTTCTTAGTCAGTTCCTCAGCGGGCTCATATTTGGACCCCCAGTTTCCTAACATAAGCTCCGTTAACTCCTCTTTCCAAGTAATTGTTCTTTTTCTCTCTGATCTTCTGAAAGTCAAGCAGAGGCCGATAGAACAGGCAGGTGCAAAAAAACTCTCGAAAACCAGAGGAACTTTCAGCTCCATTCTCCAACATCCATCTTTTTACCTCTCTCATTTTTACCCATCTATATATATATATTCCTCCATTCTATTAAAGTACCAATAACTATTATACTTCTCTCTGTTCTTCTACTCTTTCTTCTCCTTCTTCGCAGTCCAGAATAGGCCGATAGAACAGGTGGGCGCTACCAAAGAAGACAAGGGAGAGGACCTTGCAGCAAAGGCACAACCCTAGAAGGGTGTAGGCCAAGGTGCGGTTGTCGTACAGCCAGCATATCTGCGATCCACCACAGAGGGCCTCCCACACCAGGCAGGACTTGTCTATGAGGAGTCCGAAGACGATAGGAGATGGGGCGCTTCCTGGATGGTCAATGAATACAATTAAAAAAATTAGGAAATGTAAAAAATACTTTTGGGCTCTTTTAAAGGTAAAGACCAGTTTTGGAAACGCCCCTCTTTTAAAAAAATGAAATGGAAGCTCTCATTACCAATCATGTGAAAGAATATCTTTTGACTAATATGTGATGATACAAATTTTGCCGGCAAACCGCCCCCTAATTGATATATTTGGTAAATTATTATATCTATTGGGACCAAATAGATATTGCGCACGTGGTCGCGTAGTCCCATATACATCTTTCTGTGTACAGTGCTTGTAACTTTACCAAGACTGGGCCAAATTTCTTATCATTTTGATGATTCCAGAACCTTGCAGTACAGACCAATACTTATATGCTAGATGATCAACCTTTTTTGATCGATTTCACAACGTTTCTTTCACAATGCAATTGCATGACCAGAACTTGTCTTTATCTTTAAAGGGATAGGTGAGTTCTTGTTTAAGACCGCAAATGCCTTCAAAGTGCATGGTTATTGCACTTATTCTTATTAATGACATTTCTAGTGCCTAAAATTGCTATGAAGGTAATTTAGACCCCCAAAAAAAAAAAAAATGTGTGAATTTAGATTGAATACGATCATACCAAATTAGCTCCACTTTCAAAAAACTACGGTGACCGTTGATTAATTAATTAATTAATAATAACAATACACGGGCCGGCTGGTTGTGCATATTATAACCAACACGAAAAAGCCAACAAAAAGCCAATATTGGCATTGGCTGGAATAAAACGTATAAGGCGCTATCTCGTTTTTCAACGGCTGGTTAAAAATTACCGAATATTTGCACCACAAATATTAGAAATGGTTATATTAATGGATATTTTAGCCGACTCTGAACCGATTTTGATCAAACAAAGATGATTTTGTCATTTAAATTGTATATTCTTTCAAATTTGACACTCAGTTTTTCATTATCTCACAAAAAAATTATTTTGTGTAGCGCCCTCTGCAACAAAACTCAACTATCCCTTTAAATGTAGTTGTAGCTCTTACATCTTTTCTCAAGAAGTTCCTTGATGTAACAGATGGGTCCAGGTCCACAAAAATCATGTTATCATTCACTTTGTTTGATAAAAGTTAGGAAAGTATTAAACTCAGTTAATACTGAATTGCCATATTCCCCAAGGCTCGATACAAGAATGACCCACTGCCCATATGAGTGAAAATGATGGATACCAGGTATACAAGAAAAAGAAAAGGAATACAAGTATATGATAGCTTGGAATCATCCAGTTCTGCATATGATTAATATGCCATACATTTTCATGTACAGATATGTACAAACCACATAGAAAACTTATCATTTACAAAGTAATACCTCCTATTTTTCTCCTTTTTAAAGGTTTTCATTTAAATATATGTCATTTTTTTTGTTACATTCTACATAAAAACGGAATTAAACGATAATAATTTTAAATTCCTGCTAACCGAGATTCACTACACATACCAGAAAGAAAATCTTTCTAAAATAAAGATTTACATGTAAGAAACGAATGTTTAAAGCCCACTGAAAAGGGCACAAGCAACCTACCAAAGCCATAGATAACAGTCTGCACCCCTAGAGCAAAGGCACGCTGTGAATGAGATACACATCTACAGGCAAATATTAAGAGAGAAAATACAAAATAATATCACTGAGGGAGAAGATCTTAACGGGGAGAAAAGGTCATCTTGAATGTTTTCATGACACTCCCCTGTAAGTAAGTACTCGAGCTCTTGAAATTGATCCCTTTATCTGTTACAGGATTGTGGAAATTGTCCTACATTAAACTCTTAAGAGTTGAATTTGGAGTCTGAAAGTCAGGCTTTTAATATCCTCTATGGGAACAACCTTCACAATGGATGAAGCTGCTTCTACTTCCGGAGATAGCAAATACCCTATTTTTCATCCCTGAAATATAACCACAAACATAAACATAAAATACATGGAAGTTATTATCCTTGGACAGTATTTGCTGCCAACAGCACAAAAGGGGTAGCCTATGCAGAATGAAATTGTGAATTATGTTCAAAACAATCAAACCGTTCAACAACTAGGTTCAACTACATGTATATCAAGAAATTGTGAACTCTAAAAGGGAACAACAACCATATTTTCTACATCATAACTAAAAGGCACATCAATGGATGAAAAACTCATCATTAACATTACCTTATACTGCCAGCCCAGGCTGGAACAGCAGCAAAAGTGTTAATGAAGATGAACACCCATAACAGGATGAAATAGGGCCACTTGTAGGGACAGGTTGTCCTACAACGCCCTGGTACAGCATACCCTTCCTCAAGCAGGTCTTGAGGTTGTACCGGAGTTAATGAAGTAGTGTCTGCTACTACCACTCCTGTGATATTATAGCTCTGTATTTTAGATGATGCAGTGAAGAGCATGTTTGCATTGGTGCACTGGCAGTTTCTGAAGATCTGTGGAATGGGATCCAAATAAAATGAGTTTATTTTAGGTGTCTCAAATGTATGCAACAATCAAGAATATATCTATATGTAGAGGTGTCGTGGTCGAGTGGATACTGGTACGTCACCAGACTGTGGATCACAAGGTCCGTGGTTCGAGTCCCACCGCGGCACTTATGTTCTTTGGCAAGATATCAATCTACATTTGCCACACTCGACCCAGGTAATGTAAATGGGTACCTGGCAGGAATTAATTCCTTGAAGTGCTAGGGCGCCCTAATGGCAGCCATGCTAAAGCCGGGGTAATAATTGCGGAGCGCCAGGGGTGTAAAGTCTGACAGACATGAACGCTATACAAGAACCGACTATTATATTGACTTCTAGCATGGAGACTGTCTTTAGCATAGATGTACACTATTTCTGTCTTACAGAGGTAGGATATTTGGAATAGTTTTTAATAATGCCCTCCATTGGTTGTTTGGTTCAGTATTTATGGAGATGAAAATCTATGAAACCTTCCTGATAATCGCAAACATTCAAAAATAATACACACACACACACATGGAGCTATATAAGTAGTTAAACTTTCTTTAGCAACCACCTATATAAACAGATCACTTCTCCGTAAAAAAACACTTAATATTTTCTCCTGAGCATTGTTTCTCATTGAACTGCACGTTAAATAAAGTCAATGAAAATGTACATAAAAGAACACCTGCTAAAGCCCCACTGCACTACTTGTAGCTACTTGCTCCCTCTATATAGAAAACAATGCCTAAGCGGTGCCTGTTGTTCCCCCATGATCCTCTTTTTCTTATGTTAATTGAGAGCCGAGTTGATGAGATAATCACCTGTCAGTGACCACCTGGGAAGACACTTAACCCTTCTGGCCAAACTAGTGCAGACCGGCTTTAAAGATACTATGTCCCTTTTGCAGCCAACATCAAATTCTGTAGAACTTTGCAGGAATTATGAATATGTCATGTATGTCTGTGAAATTTAAACGTTAGCAGTGTCCTAATATTCAAATTATGAAAGGAAAACCGTTTACTTGCTAGACTTCACTGTCAGACACTATTGAGTGACTGACTGGCTTTTTTCATCTTTGGTAATAACATACATAAAATGAGCTGTAAAGGGTACATGAGCATTTGTCTACATCAATAACCCACTTCTTGTAATGGCCAAAATTAAACTGATTGAATCTTTGCGCAGCATAAAACGTACAACCATTCGGTACAATGGTCTGAAAAATCAGACTATTACTTACTGGCTCTATAGCTCCTAAGTCGATTCGACAACTAATAGTCGTTATTTTCCCACTTAAAGACATTTTCAAGCCCCCCTTTTTTTAGGGAAGTTCTAAATTAGTATTGTCTTTCAAATGCCGTTGGAATTTAACCTTTTCATTTTTTTGGCCTGCAAATGGGACATAGTACCTTTAAGAGAAGACTCTTCCTGTGTCCCCCTTATATACAAAAGATCCATCAACCAAGACATAACTTATTATAGTCTTTTTCCCATTTGAGAACATTTCATTGTCACCTAAAATGCATTTCCAAAGGATTCAATTCCGATCTACATGTATATCAGCCTTATCATTTATTATAAGGCTAACATTCAGTTTTTTAATTCACCATACTGCGTGAGCCCTTTTGTCATTATCACACTTTGAATAGGTCACCATCACATACCACTTCCTCATCAAAGGTGTCTTTGCGGTTGCACCCAGCATGGCAAGGGGAATAGTACATGACGTCATCACTGCCACACACAGGCTCAAAGGACTTGGAATGGCAATTGCAGTAGGTATTGCATGGCAGTGAGAATGCACTCTCGTCTCCTGTGACTGGCACAGACCTGGGTTTAACATGTACAAAATGAGAGGAAGGGGTGAAGAATTTAACAATATTTACAAACCTTGTTGATGTAAAATCAGATCTTTTACACATTACATCATTTGTAAATTGTTCATGATAGCCTTTTGGGGGGAAGGAAACATGCATTGCAAAAACTGAATGTTACAATTAAATAATTTTATGCAAAAATTCATAGATTCCAAATTGAAATTTCGGGAGACAGAACATCAAAACATGAGACAGAATACAAACAATAAAAATATGTTACACAGGCAAGCAGCTGCATCATATCATTAATATCACAAGAAAGTGTCAAAAAGCTTGCATTCTTGCATACTTGCTTTGCAACCCCCTGCCTCTAATGATATCCTTTGACTATGAGGGAATACCACTGCCCCCCCCCTCCCCCATCCCCCTGGACGACAAAAATTGTCTACAATTTCCATGTACCTTTCTTGGGAACTGGTAACACCAGCAAAAGGCACAACAGGACAGTGCATGGTGAATGCAAGTGATGCGAGCATAGATATGAACACACAGAGCAGAGATAACTTCATCAGGCCTCTAAACTTCAGATCCAGTCTGTTGATTACAATGCCACTGCCTAAAGCACCAATCAGCTGAGCAGTGATCGATATAACTCCTGGTAAAGAGGCAAAGGAGAGAGAAACCAAGAAGGGATGCACGCAAAATATGTTAGGCCTTGCATCTTGCATCTTGTATTTATAGGGACCACTTGCAATGTACATCTAACCGAACAATGACAACTGCAATGTACATATTACAAACACAGTTATTCATAAGGCTGCAGGCAAGTGCACCGATTCCATATTCCAGATGGGAGAAAGGTATGTCTCATAATACATTAAGTAAGTAAGGAGATTACTACAAACGTGTTTAGAGTTTTAGACATTACATGGAATAGGCAGGCCAACAAAGTAACAGTTGGGATCTCTTAAGTTATTTTTACCCTTGGAGCTGTTACACTACAAGGTCAAGCCTACACATAACGTCTCTAAATTTTTTCTTCACTCGGGTCTATTCTCCACGAGTTTTGGTAGTTTTTTGCCTTACTTGACAAGTGTCTTTCTCTAACTGATCTGAATAATTGCTGCGCTCTTGACAAAATTTGATTGATTTACTCAATATCTGCATATATCGACTCCTGGAACACGGTGCCTACTACTGTTGTGAATTTTGTCATCAAAACATGTATCATACACAAATGTATAGAACACATTTAAAAGAGATAAATGTACACAAACACTTCCAGTAGTAATGTGTGGTTATATATAAACTGTATATGAAAAATCACAGTGCTTTTTGCAAATTTGGAAATGTAGTGAGATTTATCATCACATCATCATCATTTATTAGTCACATAGATTAGATGGTAAATCTCTTTTTCCTCTTTATTTATTTATTTATTTATTTATTTATTTATTTATTTATTTATTTTTATTTTTATTTTTTTTTGGGGGCGGAGGGCTAATTAAAGGGTTTCTGACACCACTTCTGTAGTAGGAATATCAGAGGGCAATTTGCCCTGGCAGTGTCTATTTTAAGTGCCTGGCTGTCGGAACTGGAGGAAATATACTGTATTCACCTAATATACTTGCTACTTCACTGGAAGTCATGTTCAACTGGGCCTCAAAGAACTTAGGAGCGAAGACCGCCACGCCCGCTATGATGAACCACTCCGTTGCCATGGCGAAGCAGATGCTCATGAACGGAGGGTTGGTCACAATCTTCCAGAGTGCCCTCGGGAAATCAAATACTTTCTTCAAGAATCCCTCCTGCGAAACAAATTCACTACCCTTCTGAGCTTCTGATGAACGTTTCTCTGCTATTTTGTCGCTACCTGGAAAAAGGAGATACAAAGTATGGCAACTGCATCCATTTTGTATTTTTATGGAAAATGCATGCTTTTCATTGTCCAAAATATAGAACGTATCAGCAAAATATCGAATTTCAAAATGAAACTTACATGTCTTGATGCATTTGCTCACAGTGCATGGCAACTAATATGATTTCCTACATTCACCAAAGTCCCAACTTCAAACATGGACCAAACACTGTACCTAACTCTAAACCTAACCAAAAACCAGTTGCAACCCCAACCCTGACCTTACTTCCATGATGAAATAAGCCCAGAACAACTATCGCCCTAGCATATTCTGGAGCATTAGAAGGCTTCTACCATTAGGGGTTAAACTCTCTACAGTGTTGAAAGGGTTGACAGTGTCCAAGATTTGCTTGCTGACATTGTCAAGGACATCTGGATGATCTGGCCTACCTGGTTGTCTCTTAGGGAAGCCCATGATGATGAATGCTAAGACAATCACAACGGCTGCAGCTGCAAGGAACCCCAACCACCACGCTCCAACCCACAGAGGATTATCAGGGGTCAAGGACACACTGTGACAGGAGAATATAACAGAAAACAAAAAATATGACAGAATGCAGGATATTGCATCTAGAAACAATATATAAATTTGCAATAGTTTAGTTACATTATTGACATTTGAACAAATCTGACAGTGTGAACATAATGGAAGGTCAGACTATTTCTATGTGACATGTGAAAATGAGGGGCTTATTGAAAAGCATGGATTGTAATGGTCAGCCCCCTTTAAAACTTAAGTACGTCTTAATATAAGTCGGTTAAGTAATTATTCATCATCATCAATTAAGTATGAAGCTGTGTGGGTTTTTTAAGTGTTTAACAAGAGAAAATGACGAAAACAGGGTACAAGGGTAAATGAAAATAGATAAATGAATGTAGAAACACAGTGAAGAAAGTTGAAAGATTGATGTGTCCCACAGTTAATGAGAAAAGCAGGTGTAAGTTATTAAAGAAGAAAAAAAACAGTTGATTTTAATAAAATGTCTCCTATCGCAAGGGCACGGCTTGACACAGGGCAACAGGGCAACAATGCACACAGACCCCCCAAATTACAACCTGGAACGCCTGCGATGATAAAATATAACTATGGGCCTCTGAAGCCTATACAATAGGGACCTTCAAAATTTTGATCCAGAGCCCCAGTAGACAAGAAAGTGTTAGCCCTGGCAATGTGTCGCCCCATTCCCTTAAAAAGAATTATAAAAAAAATAAAAAAGGATGACAGATCAATATTGTTTCGTATTGCTCTGTCATCCAGGAACTTCAACTCTTCAACTGTCTATACAATATAAAATTAAATATTTGGAACCAGAAAAGAACATGATTAGAATATTTACCGAGGTGTGTCAAATTTTGTTAATTCGCTAGTCAACCTGATATAGATAATAATAATAATATTGTATGGCTTTGTTTTCGTGTGAAACAAGAATATATTGCTCTCGCTATAACAGTATATTCTTGTATCACACTCAAAGCCATCCAATATTATATACATGTTTCAAGCACAATGGTTAATATAAACTGATTTTTGAAAATGGCTTTTGTCTTCATCTGCTGTATCTTCTCTACTTGTATGAGCATTACTCACATAAAAATCACACTATGAAATGTGCTATCATTACACACGTTTCCTCTAATTAGGTGATATAGAGTGGTGAAGTGTGACGTCATCAAAGATCTATTTTGTAATCTAATTTAAAGATTAAATCTAAAGATCTAATTTTAGAATATGTAAAGTATTGGCGAGATATGACCATCTGAATAAATAGATTTCCTATAGGAACTCAGTGTTATATTGCTCTGGTTCCTAATGTTATGAACCAGAGCAATATAACACTGAGTTCCCATAGGCAATCTTTTTATTCAGATGGTCATATCTCAGCCAATGCTTAACCTATTCAATTGGTTTTCGACATTTGGACATTATTTTTGGTGGTCTTTCGGAAAATGAAGAAAAATTGAGAAATTCCAAAATACATTTTTATGATGTCACAGCTTAGGTACTCTATTATGTTTCACTCATTGTTTTGTTTTAAAGGTCGGGTGAAATCCAAATATAAGTTGATTCCTGTTGATGTGCAGGGATGCAAACAACTCATATTTTGTTATTTAAATATCTAAATATATTTCATAGATTTTTCAATATTTTTTGAAATAATTTTCTCAGACCTGCTATTCTGCTAAGCTCCACCCTGAAAAAATGCTCCAGATCTCATTGATCTTGTGACATCATCTCATGATCTGTCAATCATTAGTGAGCTAACAAGAGACAGTGGTATGTAACTTCCCCCAGCTCAGCACATGCTCACAAAAGAATTGCATTCTTTCATACAATACCTCCACATTACCTTTCTTTTCCTGGTGATGCTACAGCACGTATTAGTATGACTTTGCATATAGTTTTAGAAACTCGGAGAGCCAATCCCGACTAGCACTCGTGCTAACTTTTGGTTCTCCCTTTAACAACATTTAAAATGTTTAAGCTTTAAAAAATATCCTTTATTTGAATCACTTATACACTATTGGACCTCTGTGAATTTCATTTCCAGCTACAAATCTCTACGTATTATTAAGTTATAGCTAATTCACAGGTTTGATATGACATGATATATGATTAATTTAATTTGTAGGCCTACATATGGTTCAACTATGGATATTTTCTTTGTCTTTGTAACCCATGTACATGGATATGTATACGACATCTTATTTTGTTACCCACTTGAATACATTTGTAACATTGTGTTATGCTGTTGTTGTTAATAAATTCAAACAAATTCAAGCAACTCCTATGTTGGTATTGTCTGGTCTATTGTAAAAAGGTGGTCAGCTCTGGTGAAGCTACATACCACTGTCTCTTATTAGCTCAATAATTATTGATAGATGATGTCACAAGATGAATGAGATCTGGAGCTTTTTTTTAGGGTGGAGCTTAGCAGGTCTGAGAAAATTATTTTTAAAAATATTGAAAAATCTATGAAATATATTTAGATGTTAACAAAATATGAGTTATATGCAGCCTTGCACATCAACAGGAATCAACTTATATTTGGATGTCACCCAACCCTCTGACCCCTAGCACTTCGGACTGATTGCGCATCAAATCATTTAAATTGTTAATGGCATATATGAACATTTAACTAATTGAATACCAGCTTGGGAAAATTTGGTATGAAACACATTGAAAATTCACGTCAAATATAAACTACATGTAAGTCGTCTTTAACGGATTAATGTCCAATTGTTGTGAACAAAATGAATAATCTCATCCGTGCCTGTATTTTGACAGGGAAAAGCGGATCATAATTATAGACAATTGTATCTAATCTCATATTGAATGATTGCTACACTGTGTATAAGAAAACAGCTATGCCAGAGAATCTGAATCAAGCTAAGATTTCCTGTAGTTGATAACCTTCTGACCTTTTACCCTACAGATTTGGTTTCACTTCCAAATCCAATTGCTTTAATATGGAGGAGAAACAGAGGAACAAGGAAATTGAGTGTTATTACTAGTATTTTCATATTTCCGAATAGAATATAACTGATGTCTGTGTATCCTTGATGTAATGATTCAACAGAAATTGTAGGTAGTAGTGAAAGAGGATCTGATTTTGTTTCATGAGTTATCTACTTATTACTTTCAGCATGAAACAAAAATAAAATTTCAGCTTTATTACTTGTCTGTTTTGGCGGTATTCATCAACTAACATGAAGGAATCTGATGACAGGAAATTCAGCACTTTCGAGTACTACATATGGGCTTCAGTTCGATCAAATGAACAGTCTGTGACTCATTTAATAACCCCTACTTGGTTACTGTGGAATCAAGTTTGCCGTACAAATTTGTAAAAATTTCATGAGAATTAATTTTGATTTTCACAGTTCCTTGTTTTTCATTATGGTTATGATACAAAAAGTATTCCATGCTATCTAATCTCACAAGTCTTGCAGTTATTTCCACACAAAAAAAAGACTTATAAAGATTTAAAAGCTGTCCTTAGTCCAAGGATAGCAGATTCATAGTGAATATGACCCGTAATAACAGACTAAAGCAGTAAAAGGGTTGGTTTATAAGAAATGAAACTAATAGATTATATTACTATGGCGCTTTTAAAATACAACAAGTTTCTTAGCACTTTACACAGTAATTTGTTAAATATATATACAAAAGCCCTGTAGTGAAATTAACATCAAGTGTTAGCGGTAAGTAACAAAATTGACAGATGTACATTCTTGAACTAAGATAACAAGCATCTAGTCAAACACAAAATAATCTAAGTGGAAAATAATGAAGCATAACAATTTACAAGAAACAACTTTATTACATACCGGTACATAAGATACATAGTGAAATAGCATCAGCGAAATTTCAAAAACACATTCTTAAACAAAAAAATAAAACATTCAGGACAAAATATTATGAGGCATACAAAGTTAACAAGAAGTAATAACATTACCCGGAAGAAGGTTCAGTTAAAGACTAATGATTTACTAATACATTAATCTTCATTTGCCACTCTCCACCCAGGTGTTAAATGGGTACCGACAGGAAGGAATTCCTTTAACGCTGTGAGCACTGATACAGTAGACTAGCAGAGCCAGGTTTTGAGTGCCATGAGCACCTTCCGTGGTGGATATGTGCACTAGGTAAATTTCTGATATCATTATTATCACTATAATTATAATTTACTGACCTGTCTTCATCCAACTGTATATCTGTGTTGAGTGATAATGTTAATGCCCCTACAAAGAACCCTAAGGCTGGACCAATATTCAGGAAAGCATTGTAGATACCTGATATAATAAGAAGAAAAAAATATAAAGTTATCACCCCTTTGAAAGACTATTGTATGTATTCCCTTGAAAGTAATATACATTATATAGATTGCATATTGTGCATATGTAATGACTATATTTATATCTTCTGATATGGCACGTTTTTAAAAAACAAATTGCACTTGGAAAAAATCACACTATCAAAAGCTCTTCACCATCTTACTCTGTGATTTGAGATATAACAACAAAAGATAGATGAGATATCATGAGAGCTTACAACTTAGTTTCTGCTATGTTTGACTGACTTTCAAACAGCTTGGCCTTGGTCAAAGATCACAGACATTTCAGCCGAGAGCGTTTGACTCTTTTCACAAGTATTCCAAGAGCACTGTGTTCTTAATTTGACAAAAAGAGTCCCTTATTCTCTAATTCCCACCCAGAAGAATGTTAAGAAAGAGTGAGGTGTAGTTTGCCTCGATTTTTAGCTATGAGGCAATTGTTCCAGGAATCTAAGTTTGCATTGTGGGCCTAAACTACCTTTAGTTTAGTTTTGAACTGATAAGCAGAGAGCTTGAAAGTGGTAAGGTTTAATACTTCATGCTCAAGGTTTCATATAGACTTACCATAAAATAAAAACAACAACAACTACAGTTTATGACGAGAAATTAGTGAATTAATAGGGCTGTTCTTGGGGTTGCTGTTTTTTTATAGAAAGAAAATATGCAAGTTGCGAATTAGAGATCACATCATACAATCATTTTGAAGTGCAAAACTTTTGCAAATCAAGATAACTTTAAAAATTGGTGAAGTTCCTTGCATGCAAATTTTCTAGACTTTTCACACAAACTCAAAACAATACGACTGAGGACTTGGGACCTACATGTATAAGAACTGGCAGACAGACTCCCTTATCTTCTTTATTCACATCAACAGGAAATTGACATTTCTACACTGAATGTTATCAGAATTTATTCTTACCAAGGAAAAGTCCAAAATCTTTGGGTTGGAGGTTCTCATCCAGATAAGTCAATCCAAGAGTAAACACTGGAGCCCCGCCAAAGCCGATTAAGACCATCGAAAACATGAATAAGCCGATGAAATTATTTGCTTGCTCTTCTACATCTTCAGCTGAATCTGTAAAACAGATCATTTGAAACAAAGGAGAATTGATATGTTGATCCTGATTGTAAATAGAATTGGCTTATAATATATGCTGAGCTAGATTTTGTAAATACTATATCGCTATCAACTAAATTGATTTGTCATTTATAATAAATCTGGATTTATATAGCGCCTTACACCCAAATCAAAAGTCACCCGTGTTGATTTTGTTAATTTTAATCACACAGGCTTTTACAAAAGACATTTTATTGTTAATAGAATTTACATGTAAGAATGAGAGAAAATATAACTAGAGCAAATTTGAGGAAGAAAAGCCAAGTCACTTAGACTCAGACCTACATGTATGGAAAATGTTATTCCTCATTTCCTATTTGTGAATTTTTATTCTTTTATTTTAATATCCTTTAAGTTAAGGACCTGCGGCTGAAAGTGTAGGAAGTTTGGATTCCCATATATCACAGTACTGTGCAATGCCGGTTGGCTTTCTCTGCCGGGTGCACTATGGCGCTCTGGAGCCCAGAACAATGGAATGGTTCACTGAACCGAATTGTCCTGTGCTTTTAGAGTTTATTGTTCTGGGCTTTGGAGTGTTAGTAGGCCCAGTGTTGGGTGTGCTTGGGGAGTGCACAGCTGGTGCTGTACATGTCACCCTCTCTCTTTTTCTCTGCTTATGTTCTTACCTTCTGTTTTCACCCAATACGTGTACATGTATTTGGTTTTCTCTTCCTCTATTTCTCTTCCTCTATCTCTCTGGTACTACTGTTATTGTAAGGTTTTCTTCTCCTAGTCATGCACATGTATGTTTATGTTAGGCCTATACCATTTTGTACTTATGTTCAATTGTGTGTTGTATTTATTCCTGATTTTGTATAAATTGATAGTATGTTCATTGATGTTATATATATTTGCAGAAACAGCCGGAAAGTGATTTTATGCCGTGTTATTTTGTGCATGATTAATAAATTTGAATTGAATTGAATTGAAATGATTTACCACATTTCTCTTGAAGCATGGAAGTGTTGTCAACACCTGGGCAAACAAGGCTGTCCTCTCCTGATTGGTTAAGAGGCATCACATGGTAGGGCTCGGCCAGAAAGTGCGGCAGAGAGATCAGGACGGACCCTACGGCCAGCGCTAAGGTTCCCACTCCAACCCAGACTGGTTTGTGTCCCTTCTCTCCAATATATCCCACAAAGACTGTGAAGAACATTGCTGAGAACTGGTAGGCACTGGCAACGCTACCACTCTCTGTGCTGGAGAAATGGAAGCGTTTCTCTAGTGTGGTTAGGACAGCGAAGAAGAGTCCAAATGGGACAAGGTAGTGGAAGAGTCCTGTAAGTGATAGGGCCAAGAGATAGCCCTTGATTGTGCTGCAAGGCTGAGGGATTGAAAAAGAACAAATCAAAAGAAAAGTACATTTTTAACAGTTCCAATGTCATCATTAATACACAAGTCTATTCAAGCAAGTTTATGGAATAATGATGAGAGATCATCATTGCAAAGATTTTTTTCTTCTTCAATTGGAGGGTTAAACATTATCGTCTCACTGTTTTTCATTTAAAAAGGTTAATATAACCAATGCATATACATATTCAAATAATAAAAGTTTTCAGTGTACAACACTCTTGTGAAAATCATCACATTGCTCTTCAGCTCTTGAAAACTCAAAACTGCATGATATCATAAAGACTATTAAATGGATGTTTTCTCAAATAAACTGCTTTATTTAAAGAATTGTGGAAACTATATTATATAGGGCTGTCAACTTTGGGGAACTGCTTGGAGGGAGATCGTATGCATTTTATGTTGAGTGAAAAGAAATAAATATTTGAAGTGCTCACTATACACTATACAGTGCCCCCACCCTGTTGAGCAAAAAAAAAATCGCATTCTATACGGTACGCTGGTTCATTTTACATGTTTGGCGGGAGGTTTTTTCATAAACCGGGAGATTGCGGGAGAGCGGGAGAAAAGGCGTGGTGGCGGTGGCGGGAGTCTCCCTCTATGAGCTGGTGGGACGGTGGGAGAGTGAGCGTGGTGGCGTGAGACTCCCTCAAATGTGGGAGGGCTGATAATGATAGCCCTGATTATATTCTCATAGGAAACATATATCAATTAAGTCATCTATTATAAAGTAAAGTGAATCTATGACCAGGTCACTTTTGTGAAGGAATCAAAATTGAAAATTGAAAATTATTTTAATAATTAGGTCTACAACAAATAAATGTTCAATATTCAAAATCAAATGTAGAAATACTAATAGTAATACTGGAACCAGAAAAGATACCTTTAAACATTTAGCAGTGATGCCACACCAACCACACGACATTTCCTTCATTAGTTGTGTGTCGATTGGTGCTTCATCAACAAAAACATCATCATCTTCATCATCAATCTCGTTTGCTTCAGAAACAATCCCATCCGCACGTTCGACATCCAGCATTGCGGTCAGCGGACCAGGCGAGAGCTCTTCGTCTGTTTCCCCTGACCTGCTGGCAGGCGATCTGTCACCGCTCCGCTGTTTTTCAGCCATGTCTACCTCTCGAGTCTCGTCTTGTACTTAGGAGTCGTAGGACCCTAGCAATTTATTAGTATTTTTGGTCTCAAACTGAAAATATTTGTTAAATTTAGTTGCAACAGAGTCATAACCACCACTGGAGAATAAACAAATAGTGAAAGCACGGCTGTTCTGCATCTGCTAAGTCGTACAAGGGGCGTACAAGCAAGATGAATCCCGCCACAGGAAATTTCATGTGTGAATTGAACTCAATAGATAAGTTATTGCGTAATCACTGCTGCTGCATGCATGCTAACTCCGGGGAGCTCCGACGCCGACGCCGAAGGCGTCGGAGCTCCGGATCCGGAATCGGAACACGAAAAACAGAAGAGAACGGTCTTATTTTATAGAAAATTGAAACGGTAGTGATTATAATTTTGACTTACAAGTGTGCTTGACTCCTCTGGGCATCGTCCAAACCACTTGAAATTATAATTTGAAGAAGTCTTCGATGGGAAAAAGGGTGATTCCTCGTCCTAAACTATATGGCGGAAAGAAAGTACACATGCGCAGTAGCGGCGCATCAAATATGAATATTCATGCTATATGCACGACTCGAAACAACAGCGGTGAATGTAAACAAGTCGTGCATATTCAGCATTTTCGAGCGAACGGCGCTCTATAGCATGAATATTCATATTTGATGCGCCGCTACTGCGCATGTGTACTTTCTCTCCGCCATATAGTTTAGGACGAGGAATCACCCTTTTTCCCATCGAAGACTTCTTCAAATTATAATTTCAAGTGGTTTGGACGATGCCCAGAGGAGTCAAGCACACTTGTAAGTCAAAATTATAATCACTACCGTTTCAGTTTTCTATAAAATGAGACCGTTCTCTTCTGTTTTTCGTGTTCCGATTCTGGATCCGGAGCTCCGACGCCTTCGGCGTCGCCGTCGGAGCTCCCCGGAGTTACATGCATGCGTGTACTCCTCGACTTGTTTTGCTACTTAGTACTAGCAGTACCTTCCATCGTTATTTAAAGCATTTGACTATTATTCCGGCTCAGGTACGTATTCAAAAGCGTAGTACAATCAGAGAGAGTTGTATGTAATCGGCAATCACCTCTCTTTGGAAGATATTTTAACTCAGTTTTGTGTTGTGTGGCGTGGTCCGATGTGATGAATTCTATGTTGTGTTCATACTTTTGCTGAAGTGGAGAGCTTATGCGAGGAAATCAGGATGAATCCCAGATAACATTATACATTTAACTTTAAGAGTGTTTCACTTACTTGTATTGATTTTATTAATGTTTATACTATTATATATTGATTGGCTCTTCAATTAAAACAAATTAATTGGACTGATTGAAATTCCTATTATTCGGCATTCACCATGAAAAATCAACTTGAAATGTATGTTTAACATGTACATAACATGTATAATGTTGATTAATGTAGTTGGTAACTGGATTTATCACTTTTTTCAGATTCAACAGCAGTACTTTCCTGCTCTTATGATGGCAGACACAAAATCAGAAGACGGATCACAAGAACAAGCTGCCAGGTCGTTTCTCCGTCGTAGATTCCTGCACTTCCTTATTGCTGTTTCAAAGCACAAGATGGACTTTGTCATGCATGAGCACACCAATGTCTCTGGAGAGTTCGGTATGATGGACATCGATGTTCAACAGGTCCAAGTCTCCAATCTAAAGACACCCATCGGAGTGCAGAAAGAAGCAATTCTTAGAACAAGTGACATCGTGGCTTTTACGCTTCAAGTGCCGTTGGAGAAAGTTCCGGAGAGTTGACAGCAATTAAGTTGATATTGCGGCACAAGTTTTATATGATCGGGTTTTCTAAGAAAGCTTGAAGAGTTGAAGTTGAAAGAGACTCTAAAGAATGAAACAAGTGGCCATAAGACTCGAGTCCAGATGAGGATTAGATAATAAAGATCACCAAAGAGGATTTGAACCAAGGATCTGCTGGTTCAAGGCCATTGCTCTTTACCCACTGAGCTATGATAATGATAGTACCTCTTACTCGCCCTCTAATAGAGTAAAAATCATCGTAGTAACTAATTTTTTTTACCCAGGCTCTCTATTTAGAAAAATCACTGCTCTACAGCAAGGTGTTTCTACCGAGTTATTCTGCTTTGAACTGTATGATGTCTTTCATCAAGATATGATGGGTATCTGCATCAAATGCAAGATGTTGAATTCAAGAAAAATTGGGAATGATAACAATGGGTGAGTGTGTGTGTATTGGGTTTTTACAGACGTGTATCAATCAGATATGATTATTTACGTCTGGGGACTGACCTTTAAACGTCACCATCCGAAAGACGTGACTCATTTTCGAACCTGCGTCCTCGGCTGAATCAGTTTGTAACTTCCATTGTTAGCTGGATTACAGGCGCACGCCACAACGCCCCGTCAGTATCGGTCCTTTGACTTTATATATTGTACTGAGGATTTGATGACAGCAATACAGCACTCTGCAGTGATAATAAATAAGCCTCATTCCCAATTTCAATATTCTCATGGGATGTGTACTGTTCATTTTCATTGATTTCCTAAGTTTCCTTTGACCACCATTGCAAATTATTTTAAACGTTCGGAATTGTGTGTACAGTCAATATTTTGTAGAGACGTTCAATGTTTTGAAAATAGTACACAGGGGCTTGATGACCCATTTACTACACCTGGGTGGAGAGTGACAGATGTAGATTAATGATTTGCTAAAGGACATTAGTGCTGCAATGGGGCTTGAACCACGAACCATGTGATCCACAGTCAAGTGACGTTATCCACTAGACCACGAAACCCCTACTAGCCATCGTAACATTTTTAAGAAGCCCATGTTTATTAGCACAATGTGATGTGAGCTCCCAATGAAACCAATATTTTTAGTGTTGATGATTGTGTTCCTTATTTCATCTACCACCAGAAGAAGAATATAAATACAGAGACAGAGAAAGTGTAGAAGAAAACACTTTTAGATTTATAGATTATTCAACCTTTGATTGTACTCTGAGCTTACAAACTCCCTCTATTTCAAACTCTATATATTTTCAGCAACAGAACAATTTTTTTTTTTGAGGGGGGGGGGAGCTGGACTATACATGGAAGAAATGAGAGACTTTTACCATTTACTAGGGCAGGCTTCTTTTTCAAAATTCAAAGATTCAAGATCTATTCCTTTTGGGTAATATTTATTATGAACTAATCTTAGTACATGTACTTGTACTTAACGAAAAATCAAGTCCCTTTAATCAGGTGAAAATGTTTTCCTCAATAAGGAAATAAAGATAAACACAAATTTACAATTCGGGATTTACTTTGCTTATTTGTATGTTTTTGTATAAATGTCTGGGTTATCTGAATCAGTGTTGGAATTATATGACAATATTGTATTAAAATACTTGTATAGCAATGAAGCCATATTAATGAATATGAATGAGTTTGTTTAATGTGACTGATTCAGGGTTGTAATGTGTGTGTGTGCAGGGGAGGGTAAATAATATGTTGCAAGTGTGTGTGAGCGATAAGGTTACACAAAATTTTCTGTTGTTCAAACGCCATTTTTGGTACAGGGCTTCATTAAGACCTGCTGAATGATATTAGGGTAGGAGCCCCCAGGATAAATATTCATATATGTGTGATTGAGGGCCCCATGGCGTTGTACAACAAAAACTCAATGTTATATTACCTTACAAATTATTTGTGGACTACGAGGCGACGCCCCTGTCCCACACCCTTACCTGTATATGATAATCTTGCCGGGGACTCCTACCCTAATATCGTTCAGTAGGTCCTAAGGAAGCCCTCTACCAAAAATGGCAATTGTACAACAACAAATAAATGTTATATTACCTTCTAAATTATTTTGGGGCTACGAGGCGATGCCCCGCCCCACACCCTTGTATGATATTCTTGCCGGGGGCTCCTACCCTTATATCGTTCAGTAGGTCCTAAGGAAGCCCTGTACCAAAAATGGCATTTGTACAACAACAAATCAATGTTATAAAATCATTTGGGGGCACCAAAAAGACGCCCCTGCCTCTACACCCTTAATTGAATTTTTTGCCGGGGGCTCCTAGCCTAATATCGTTTAGTAGGTCCTAAGGAAGCCTTGTACCAAATATGGTGCATTTATCCGGCAAGTAACGATAATCGATAAATTTGACGTTAAGCCACCTGACTATTAGTAGGGAGCTGGGCATGGATGGGATTTCTATTTCCCACTCTAGGCCTCTGTCATGTACATGTATATTGATATCGCTATGGTAGTTGAAATAGCATATATATAGACTATGTGGCAGTGAAGGACCTTGACTTAACGTTTTTAGAAAGATGTACACCATTTCCCCTTAGGCGACAATATTTTTATAACCAGGCAGGAAGGGACTCCTTAAATGAGCAAGCGGAATATTCATTTTTGTAGCACTGATCTATTTCTATAACTCTTATTCTTGTAAACATACAGTGTAAACCGTGCTTACGTGATACCAACGGAATACAAATTTTCTACAATATTTACTTGTATATTTTAAAGGATATTATGCGAGGAAGCGTAGCGACCGAGCGAGAAGATTTTTGCATTTTTATTAATCTAAACGCTGCACTCTTGGGTCCCTAAAAGTGTGTTGCAGTCTTTAGTCAGTATTTGCTATACATATTTGTGTGTGCACTTTTTCAATTTTCCAGGGGGGACGATCCCCTAAAAGTGAGGGGACGTGTCCCCCCACCCCGGGATCACCGCCCCTGCCCACCAGCATACTGGTCAAATGAGTTGTTAGATGAAATATTATCCACCCTCTCTCTCTCTCTATCTCTATTTCTCTCCCTCTCTCTATCCTTCTCTCTTTTTCATTTTAATTTTAATTTTATTTCCTTTCAACACGGAGACACTTGCTTCAGCAAATGACTGTTCTTCTGCTCGTCTGCATTGATAAAAACACAAACATAATACATACATCTTTATTTATCTTTGTTATCATCGGCACCTCCATTTCTTTGTTTTCTGTGCACCGACTGTAACAAAAGACAAGAGATGCTCAAAGTCGTAGCTTGGGTCCTGCAAATGACGGACCACTGGCATTATGGGGGTGGGGCATCGGTCTTATTCAATTGGTGGATGAAGTGTGCAAAATACACAAGGCCACAGATTGGGGAGGGGTGGGGCAACGGTCTTATTAAATTGGTGGATGAAGTGCGCAAAATACACAAGGCCACAGATTGGGGGTCCGGAGGGGTAATCGTCTCCTTTGTCATCCTTTCTTCCCTGTTCTTTCCTTTATACATTTTTTCCCATTTTATGTCATTCCCCCTAATGGTAAGCGAAAGCCTGCGCAGGATATAACATGCTTTGATAATCATTTCTAATGTGAAAAGATGTCATAAAGTTTTCTGTCACAGCAGATGCATTTCTCCCCTCTCTCTCTCTCTCTCTCTCTCCCTCTCTCTCTCTCCCTCCCTCTCTCTCTCTCTCTCCCCTCTCTCTCTCTCTCTCACCTATTTTTCAACAACAAAATGACGTGATCATGAGCTTGATCTTGGGGTGGGGGCGGGGACAATACCCCTGCGAGTTCAAACATAACAGTATGCATATTTGAAATGACGTATTTATAAAAAGAAAAAAAAAATCTGCTGACAATACAGACTACTGGCTTTACGCATAGATAAGAAAAAAATTGGCTTTATTACAAGCTGTAATTTTCGTTATAAAATAGATTGGAATAACAAAATAAAAAGACAAAATATGTTTTTAAAAACCCTCCAAGCATACAGATTTTTCAACCTAAATGTAGATCTACACTTTCTCAATTATTTTCATAGTTCACAAATATTCAGTAACACGGCTGTCACAAGGTACAAATTGTATTACGAAATAATTGGATCGACTAATAAAAAAAGAAACTAACAGTTGAGGTGGTGATGGGGGAGGGGAGGGGGGGCTTATGCCGAAAGGGTGGGTAGCGTCGCGTCGCGTCGTGTTGACTTGACCGCGACCATTCGTCCAAGCGCCCCCCCCCCCCGGTTTTGCCGAAAGGGTGCGTTGGGAGTGTCGCGTCGCGTCGCGTCGACTGGAACGCGACCTTTCGTCCAGCCCCGGTTTTGCCAAAGGGTGTGTTAAAAAAAAAAAAAAAAAAAGTGCCAGAGGAAATAATGCTAGAGGTAAAAAAAAAAAACCGGGGACGAATGGTCGCGTTCAAGTCAACGCGACGCTACCCACCCTTTCGGCTTAAGCCGGGACTTCCTGTGTTTAAACATCTTTTTTTTTAAAGAGGACTTTGAAAGGTTTTACTGGCCCCGATATCTATGCCGCTTATGCTCATTATGTTTTGTATACACTCAAATGGCGACTTGTTGCAAAAATATACATTATTAACACTTGAATAACATAAAATAGGCACTTAGTACATTTTTTAAAACAAAACTCTATTTTCTTAATAGATATAAGTTTCTTTGCATGTGAAATGAAAGAAAAAAATGAGAAGTCTTTTCAATAATGCAAACAAAAACTTTCTTTTACCTGAGATGATATAAAATTGACGGTAAAACATATATACCATAAATAACAATTTCGATGGACAAGACAAAATTAAACGATAATTTTGAAATTAATGACAATTGCTACTATTGTGGGAATTATTGATAGATAAGACATTTTCTTGATGTTGTATATTTCTTTATAAATACTTTCGCTTTGGTATGGTATGGTTTTTATTTTCCAAATCACAATATAAAAAACAGTACAAACAAAATAGAAAAGTACATATAAATTTTTTAAAATATAGTGAATGGCTGGATAGCCCACTCAGCTTTGTTAATATGATAAAAGTGTTCTTCCTTGGGGTCCTTTCCTTAAGAGCACATTGTTATCTAATTTGGATTTAACTTTAAACCAGAGAATGCTCATCCCCATTTTGTGCGTTTTCATGACATGGTGAATTAAATACCAACTGCTGTGAATGACGTCATTTTAAGAGTGGAACCTGGGGCCCGTTTCATAAAACTTGTTATATATAACAACTGCTAAATTTCTATGACAAATTTGCTCTCAGCCAATCAGATGCCATGATTTCAGTAGCTTATAACAGTAGCTTGTAACTTGTTATTGATATCAAGTTTTATGAAACAGGGCCCTGGGACATCACTTGACTATTTCCAATGGGAGAGCGTCACCGGACAGAATTTGTTAACAAGATTGTCGAACAGTTTGTAATAGAAAATATAAAAAAACATCCTCGTTGTTATCCCTTTTTTCAGTTTGCCGACACAATAGGAGACTTGGCAAAATCAAAGGTGGCCCATACAGATTCAAGCTCTCCAGTAACGCCACTATATGGACTTCAATAATATACAGTGTTAAAGGCTGCTTCTTTATACATTTTCTTCTTCAATGAGCAGTACAGTGTCCCCTCGTGCCATCGTTTCAAAGGTTGTTCCATCATGACGTTCTCCCATAAAGGAATCTTCCTCTTAGATCCTCTTTCTCCAACATCCCACTCTTCTCATTTTTTTGTTGTGTTTTTTTTTGGTCTGATATAAAAAATAAAAAAAGTGATATATACATGTATATATTATTCTAGAAGCTCAAACTGATTAAATAAATAAATAGACTTTGTCCCGACTTCCAGCTATGGAGCATGTACGTTATCAATGTCTTTTTCATTTGTTTGTGATTGTGTTCTTGGTTTGTAACTGAGCCAGGCCATTGCGTAAAAGAATCCGCAGACTGCTTTGAGTGCGCAGGACATAATTACTAGTCTCCAAGCAAAGCTCTCGTTGTGGTAAAGCCAACATGATCCTTGATTACTGCATGTTTCTTGCCATTGCAAACACGTGCTGTCGATGATGATGCCAAATAAAATAGGGCCTGGAATGGAGCCTACAAATAAGGATAAATTAAGGATAGAGATAGAGAGAGGGAGAGGCAAGTTAAAGTGGATAAGAGATGGATAAATTTCAAACGACGAAATTATAATCTCATGAGTACTAGTCAGGGAGAAAGACGCTTTTGAAGGACAATGAATGGCCTTCGTTATGAGACAAATTCCACATTATGACTAGTTTGAGGCTGCAGCGCTGCCAGACCACATGGCATCGATCTGTCCGAGTTTGACTTTAATTTATATAGGATATCACATTTAAAAGTCTATATTTTCGTAGATCAAAACTACACATATCAAAGATTTGGTCACATTTTTTGTATAGATTAATGTATTTTAATTGGAAATAAGAGACCTAAAGTTGGATTTCTACTAAAAGGAGAAGTGCTCACCTAAACATCTTCCTATCATGGACTGAACACCGAGAGCCATTGGCCTTTGTGAGTCTGGAACACATCTGTATCGGATAGAGAGATAAGGGAAAAGGGGAAAGAGGGAGTGAGAGCGAGAAAGATAGGACTAGAAAAGAAATATATTTTAGGTTGTTTTTTAAGGTTGTTGCTCAATGAAATTTATCTCTGTCGCCTTTTGTTCGAATGAAAATTAAAGATGTCCTCCCGAAATGTTGGAAAGTTTAATTCTGCCCCACTTTAGATAATCGTACGCACTATTACCATGAATCACCTCTATACCGCCTGTTTAAAAGACAATTGGCATACATTTCTTTTGTAAACTCGATTTGGCTATCAACTCTCTGGTACTTATGTAAAATTCACGTTAATTCTATTCCTTTATCTGCCTAATCTGGAAAGCTGCGCAACTCACCTTAATGTGACATGTGTTGCTGGAACCATAGGCATAAACGTTACCACAAGAAGTACAATAAGAAGTGCTACGAAAACAGGAATGGTGACACAATCACTGTTACATTTTCCCGCTGTCACCGTAGATGAGGCACCCCAGGTTACATATTCAACGCATGTGCAATTGGAATACGTCTGAAAGAGGAATGGTAAATGTGGATGTCGTTAATGAGCGAGAGTGAACATATGAATACCACGGGTTGTATTCCACTTATGCACTAGGTTCAATTTGCAGCTCAATTTGTTATGTCTTATTTTCAAAAAGAAATCACTATAATGTCTCAGCCAAAAACTACAGTTTTGTTGACATTGCTATTAATTAAAACCTGTAAATACACAATATTACGTGAAATGCTATTTATGTTTATTATGACAGGAGTACAATTTTAAGTCATGCTTGATAGCTCTGTTGATCTTTGCACTGTTGATTTTCAACAGAAAAGTTAAATATACATTTGAATACTGTCACATCATGTTTCTCATCATGCCAACATATGCTATATTTATCAAAAGAAGATTGAAGAACTTAAGTCCGAAGTAAAATATGATTGTAAAAAAGGTTTCTATGACTACTCACCCCATTTTTATAATCGATGGTGCATCCCGCATGGCAAGGACTAAAGAATTCTAGATCAGGCCCTTCCAGGCATACAGGAATGTATTGGTTGGTTGAACAATGGCATCCTGAATTACAAGAGTGGGTGAGATTTGACCCCGGATTTGACTCGGTGTAAATGAAGTTGTCGGATTGAGAACTAAAGTTAGGAAAAACAACAAGAAGAAACGAGGGTAATTCAGCAGATGGCCTTGAACACAAACTTTACCAACTTGGTGCAAACAGTCATTAAAGGATTAACGCATTGAAGCATAAACACGAGATCTCATCAAATTCTCTTCTTCAATACAGTGCAGAAATCTCATCTTCTTGCCTTTCATATCAATGCCGAAACCTCGTCAACGTGTCCTCTTAAATCAGTGCCGAAACCTCGTCAACTTTTCCTCTTAAATCAGAGCCGAAACCTCGTCAACTTTTCCTCTTAAATCAGTGCCGAAATCTCGTCGACTTGTCCTCTTGAATCGGTGCCGAAATCTGGTGAACTTATCCTCTTAAATCAGTGCCGAAACCTCGTCAACATTTCCTCTTAAATCAGTACCGAAACCTCGTCAACTTGTCCTCTTGAATCGGTGCCGAAATCTTGTGAACTTATCCTCTTAAATCGTTGCCGAAACCTCGTCAACTCATCCTCTTAAATCAGTGCCGAAATCTCGTCAACTTGTTCTCTTAAATCGGCGTCGAAACCTCGTCAACTTGTCCTCGTGAATCAGTGCCGAAAACTCGTGAACTTGTCCTCTTAAATCACTGCCAAAACCTCGTCAACTTGTCCTCTTAAATTGGTGCCGAAATCTTGTCAACTTGTCCCCTTAATTCAGTGCCAAAACCTCGTCAACTTGTCCTCTTACATCAGTGCCGAAACCTCGTCAACTTGTCCTCCTAAATCGGCGCCGAAACCTCGTCAACTTGTCCTCTTAAATTTGTGCCGAAATCTTGTCAACTTGTCCCCTTAATTCAGTGCCAAAACCTCGTCAACTTGTCCTCCTAAATTCGTGCCGGAACCTCGTCAACTTATTCTCTTAAATCCGTGCCGAAACCTCGTCAACTTGTCCTCCTAAATCGGCGCCGAAACCTCGTCAACTTGTCCTCGTGAATCAGTGCCGAAACCTCGTCAACTTGTCCTCCTGAATCAGTGACGAAAACTCGTGAACTTGTCCTCTTAAATCACTGCCAAAACCTCGTCAACTTGTCCTTTTAAATCGTTGCCGAAACCTCGTCAAATTATCCTCTTAAATCAGTGTAGAAACCTCGTCAACTTGTCCTCGTGAATCAGTGACGAAAACTCGTGAACTTGTCCTCTTAAATCACTGACAAAACCTCGTCAATTGTCCTCTTGAATCAGTACCGAAATCTCGTCAACTTGTCCCCTTAATTCAGTGCTGAATTCTCGTCAACTTGTCCTCTTACATCAGTGCCGAAACCTCGTCAACTTGTCCTCCTAAATTCGTGCCGGAACCTCGTCAACTTATTCTCTTAAATCCGTGCCGAAACCTCGTCAACTTGTCCTCCTAAATCGGCGCCGAAACCTCGTCAACTTGTCCTCGTGAATCAGTGCCGAAACCTCGTCAACTTGTCCTCCTGAATCAGTGACGAAAACTCGTGAACTTGTCCTCTTAAATCACTGCCAAAACCTCGTCAACTTGTCCTTTTAAATCGTTGCCGAAACCTCGTCAAATTATCCTCTTAAATCAGTGTAGAAACCTCGTCAACTTGTCCTCGTGAATCAGTGACGAAAACTCGTGAACTTGTCCTCTTAAATCACTGACAAAACCTCGTCAATTGTCCTCTTGAATCAGTACCGAAATCTCGTCAACTTGTCCCCTTAATTCAGTGCCAAATTCTCGTCAACTTGTCCTCTTAATTCAGTGCCAACTTCTAGTCCACTTGTCCTGTTAAGCCAGAGCCGAGACCACCACATCAGCTCAACGTTATACATGAGAGCCAAAATCTCGTCAGCTTGTCCGTCAGAGCCGAGATTTTGTTAACTTACCCTAAAAAATCAGTGCCAAGGCCTAGTCAAAACCACGTCGAATATCGGAGCTGAGATCTTGTCAAGTTTTCCTCTTACATATCAATGCCGAAATCCCGTCAAACTTGTCCTCTTAGGTTAATGTTCAAATCTCGTCAACTTTTCCTCTTACATCAATGTCGGAAATTCATGAATCTGTCCTCTGACATCAAAATGCCAATATTTCGGCAACACAACATTCCTCTTAAATCAGTGCCGATATCTCGACATCTTTGTCTTTTACGTCTCCTTACGTCTAAAACGAAATCTCGTGTACATGTCCTTTGACATCCTCTAACATTAAAGCCGGAATCTCGACAACTTTCCCTCTTAAATCAAAGCCGAAGTCTCGTCAACTTGTCCTCTTGCGTCTCCTGACGTCAGCACCAAAATCTCGATTAACTGTCCTTTAAAATCGGCACCGACATCTGGTCAATTCGACCTTGTAAATCAGAGCCGAACTCTCTCAACTCGGTTACCAAAATTGACTTGATATGCAGTTAACAGATCACAGCTTTTCATTATCCCGTTTCAACATAGTCGGCTTGATCTGGGTTCATGACTACTTGTCTTGACTACGAGCGCTAAGAAAGTTCTTCTCCTAACTAGGCTGAAGTAGAAACAAATTGTCTTATTATCTTTGTTAGTGATCAATGGCTAAAACCCTTAAATAATTTTAAACCTGTTTGAGCAAAACACTGATGAAGTGGTTGAATTGTGCACCAATCTTGAAGAATAAAAAACTTTCCGGAAAGTTTAGGCTATGACAAGGTTGTCTTTTTGTATTTTGTTTTTTGAGTAGGTTTTCGTAAACGCATTAGGGGTATAACCGAATTACAGATCGGATTTTAATATAAAGCTATTTCAATCAATTATTGTTTCCATTATTGATACCCAGATGTTAAAATTTCTGAGGATGGATTTGTCGTCATAGATCAGGCTGACTCCGAAAGTTAATCGGAAAATTCATAATATTACGACTTACTCATCCTGTTCATAGCTCACCAGGATCCCGGCTAAAGCATTCTGTGGGCATCTGAGGAACATGGCAGGGAGTGTGATGGTGGTAATGATGGTTAAGATAAGACAGAACTTGATCGTCCCAATCACACGCAGACGAAATCGGCGAATGATCCAGCCGCCAAAAAGCACACCAAGCACCCCACCCGGTACGATGCAGGTACCTATTGAAGTGATAGAAGTATGACACGGGTAAATTTGTAGACAGACATAGACTCTATAATAATTCTGTGCATTGTGAAATTAAAAAAATGGATCCATATTATGATAAAAAGGTATTTCGTCATCAAACACGCTAGATTGGACATAGATATTATTAGGGCTCCTCGCTGGTCGAATATGAGATGATGGTTTCTGGAATATCAGAACTTTAAAACTCCTCAGAGGCTGCAGCCCTCAAGTGCCCCCCTCTTTCTTCGTATGCACATGATTAGCATAATACAAAAGCAGCAATTTTTGAGGAAGAGAAACTTAACAATAATAATAATAGGCGTCAAGTAACGCCTGGCTGGAATACTCCCCAGGAGTGGAGATTGTGCACACAGTGTGTGCGGGCAAGCATTGAATCCAATGACCGGGGCAATAGTATATCTGTAAAGCACTTAGAGACATCGTATATGACTTAAGCGCTATATAAAAGCGGAATATTATTATTATTATAATGATAATATAATGATAATAATAATAATAATAATAGTCATAATAATAATAATAATAATAAAAATAATCTAATAATATGTGTATTTAACCAGATAAGCCACATCAGCGTCAATGATGTTCTTCCTCACACGTCCCTGGGTAGAGAGTGGCAAATGTGGATTAATGTTTTGCAAAAGGTTGTTAGAGCCAGGCTAGTATTTAAACCCTCAGCCCTAGAATTGAAAGCCAAGTGAATGGACCGCTATACCACCTCATCAATTAAGGCATGAGAACGAGCAACTCACCTACTATGGTGGTAGCCACTGTAGCCGTGGTCCCGAACTGGTTCTCGACGAACTTGGGCAGGAAGACCCCAAAGGCCGTGATCATCAACGAATCCGAACACCCTGCCAGAGTGATGCACATGAAGGTCGGGTTGACGAATAGGTATTTGATGGCTCTTAGCAAATCACCGGGTCGTGCTCCGAAGCTCGGATGCGCGGTTATCTCGGCTCCGGCATTGGCGTGCGCCTGGCATTCCTTTTCCGATCGAATTTTGGCAGTCGCTGGACACAAACATTTCAGGGAAAAAAGCAGTTCTTCATAAAATCAAGCTTTACGGGAAATTTTACGAAGACGCTTCCAATAGATAATGAAGAAAAACAAGCCCCAGAAGACAGTCACATTTATGGATTTACTGAAGAAGTTTGATGGTTTCAGAATGCAAATTATTCATGTGATGACTAAACATTGTCAATAGGGCGTGTCACGCAGTGGCAGATCCAGGGGGGCCCGGGCCCCCTCCCCTAGAAAAAAAAACAGGTAAAAACACCCTTTTTTGGAAAAAAAAAGAAGTTGGGCCCCCTCCCCTGGCGCCCAAGGGGTGGCGGTGGAAAAAAATTAACCCTTCCCGGAGGGACAAAATTTTCGGGTGCCAAATTTTTTTTTGCTCACTACCCCACTGAGCGAAAAATCGACCGGCACGATTTTCAAATTTTCGCACGAAGTGGGCCCCTTTTTAGGCCCCCTCCCTTGCCGCCGGCTGGATCCGCCCCTGGTGTCACGTCCCATGCAAGCTCCTACCCTCTGTCCAAATGTCATAACACACTTAAAACGTTAGTTTAAACTGAAAAAGTGACAATGCATTGTATCTAGAATGCTTAAAATATGTTTGAAAATCGAAAATACCTTCCAAATATCAAGATTCTAGCAACGCCCCGTTTACAGATAACGTATAATATACTTACTGGGTAATTCCCTTGGGAATGCTCCGAGTGGTATAGCGATAAGGAGAATACAGGCACCAGCTAACACATAGCCAATCCACCACGCCCCTACCCATCCAGGATCTTCATCTGTAAGCTCCGCCCTGAGAATAATAATAGGATGTATATATCAATGAGTGGAATACAGACACCGGCTGAGCCCATGCCCCCACCCTTTGAGCTTCCTCGTCTGTTAGGCTTGATCCGCTCAGTTCGCTCCGCCCTATTAAATGATAATAGCGAGTACATCAATGAGTGGCATACATACAGACACCAGCTAAGACAACGCCCTATACGAATCCAGGGTCCTCATCTTCAACATCAGCCCAAGAAAATGATAAGAGTGAGTATAACAATGAGTGGAATAAAGGCACCAGCTAAGACCACGCCCTGCTCATCCAGGGTCCTCATTTGTACGCTCCGCCCAATAAAATGATAATAGTGAGTATAACAATAAGGAGAATACAGACACCATTAGAGAACACGCCCCGACCATCCTAGGTTCCTCATCTATAAGATCCGCCTTGTAAATGATAATAGGGAGTATAGCCATGAGTGGAATACAGAATACACTAGCTGAAACCACACCCCCATGGGCAGGTGCCTCCGTGCCTCCCATTCTCCCTGTAGCTACGCCACTGCCTAAAGGGATTATAGGTATAGAGGGCAAAATGAAGCCGGACAAATTTATAAGGATTTACGGAAAGTCAATACGCTTTATTTTGACGGGAATGGCTTTACGACTGTGGCATTGAATATGAATTGACGCTTGGTTCTTTTTTTAGTCGGTGTTATTATCAAATAAGTCTATATTCATTGCCATGTTGATTCTTCTTCATATATAATATCCATGGTCAAATACACCATTGTCCATAAAGTTGGAACAAATTTTATTTAGCTCTCACTTTTCATCAAATAATTGTGACAATATAATACATTCTTGGTAGATTTATTTGACCAATCTAATGAGTCATATAGATCAATCAATAAAGTTCTGAGAAAATATAAACTTTACATTATATTGTCACTATCATATAATGAAAATGTATTCCAACCCGCCTTTCATGAAACCCATATTACTCTTACACTAGTGTCATGGGGGCGACACCGTTTTAATAAGGTGAATAAAATGCGCGAAAACAAGGGCACCGAGTGGGTTGAAGAGTGTGCATGCTGTCACATCTTATTTACAGTTACATTCAATTCTCCCTTTCTTCGTTTCTCTTTCTTTCTCTTTCTTTTTTAAATAATTTGTTTGTCTGGGGGGGGGCACATCCCCCATATCATGTAGCTACGCCACTGCTTATATGAATCGTTGCTTTTGAACAAGGATCCAATTATTGCCTGGGGGTATATAAATCCTTGTCAAGTCGTGACAGGTTGGGTTTTATAATATAAAGGAAAAGGCAATCCGAAGCCTTTCAAGTTTCTGAACCCATCAAAAACAAGGCTAAACTTGTGATATTGATGACTTCATAAGAGCCGAGAGTGGATTTAAAACCTGTCACTAAAGATTGATCAGTCTATTATATCCAAGCTTACCTTTCATTATCCCCTCTTTATTTCATAAATTATTCGTATAAGCCTGTAATCATATTCTGCTCATCCCCACTGAGATACTTTGTACACTGTCTTGTATTATATATTACAAGGCCACCACCGAATCATTACACAGTGCACTGTTTGTTTTTGTTTTCTGCTCGAATCAGGAAACATAATATGAATCACATGATTGACATCAACCCCCCCCCAAAAAAAAAAATATATATATGTAGATGCTATACATAATTATTGTCATAGCACTGAATGTTTTTAAAGGGTAAACTATCCCCTTCCTATCACCCTTTCCCGCAGAGCAATCGATTCGAGGACAACCAATAACCTCTTTACAACTGTTCCAACTATCACGGACAATTACCAACTCCCCTGGCACCATTGTTCTCCAGACAACTACCCCCGGTCAAATGCCTCACTAGATATGGTATTTACAAGTTTGTAGACTCTCTAGGACAGTTTTCATAAACAAGGTTATTGTTAGAGAGAGAGAGAGAGAGAGAGAGAGAGAGAAGTCATATAATAGTTGTCCTAATACATCAGTAATTTCTTACTTTTTCTTTTCTTTCATTTCAAAACCCCTTTCAATATCATTACACCTTCAATCGACATTAAAATCCATGCAGCTCGCGGCCCATCCAATCCAATGTCATGGTTACGATTGATATCATAACGATAGATTACAGGTAAAATATTCAATAATCAAATTTATCATAACGGTAGATGTAGTGTATACAATATTCAACAATTAAATGTATCATATATAAATGATAGATTAAATATACACACATTCCAGCGATAAATGTATGACATTAATCAAAACAATGGATAACCATGGATGAAAATACATCAAATCAGTGCTGGACCAAGGTTTCTCTCGTTGGAGAGGGGATAGGTGGGGGTCACAAGTCTGAAAATTCTCTGAGAAGCAAAAAAAAATAAGAAAAAGGGATCATCAGAAAAAATCTCGGATGAGAAAAGAAATGCTTATCACAATTTCAGGTGTCGGTTGGGAGGTGGGGGGGAGGAGGGGTTAATTTGCTGTCGGGAGACACAAATGGCAGGGGTATAATATATATTATTTTAATACTCGCGGTATGTGACCCAATGCCCCCTCCTTCACCCTCCCCCCTCCCCTCTTCCCTCCCCACCTCCCTGATTCACTAGTGAATTTGAACTTACCCTTCTGGTAGGTTGATATCGGTGAAGAGAGTGAGACAGAGACCGGCTACCACGTACCCTACAGCTGGACCTAATGTACTCACCGCGTAGAAAATACCTAAACGTATGAGATATATGACAGATAAGTATTGATCATAGGTCAGATAACAGTGGCACTAATGGAATCAGGAGGGCCTTTACATTATACCATTTGATGATTTTGTAAATTAACAAAAAATAAAACGAATTCTAAACTCAATAGATATTAATTTGACTTTGAATTAAAATTTTTATTATTTTATATTTTACCGAGATAAACTCCGTTGTTTTTAAGCGTCACGCTTTCGTCAAGAATTGTAACACCCAGTGTGTAGACTGGAATAGAACCCATTGCTAGAAGGACTTCTGCAGCTCCAAATACGTAGATGTAACGCGACAAATCATCACCAGTCTGACCATCCGTACACTGCTCGTCAATGACGTCGTCTCCACCCACTTCGCAGATCCCCAGGTCTCCGTGCTCATCGTGAAAGTTCTCGTAGTCGTCTGTCGTGAAATGGGGCAGCGCAAAGATGAGAGAGGCCAGTCCCATGATCAGGGAGCCAATAGCAAGCCACTTAAGCTTGTGGCCACGCCCACCGATGAAAGCGACGTAGAGCATGAAGACGATGTGGGTCGCTTCGTAGATGCTGACGAGAACGCCGTAGTCTTGGCTGCGGAGTTTAAAACGACGTTCGATCGACGTCGCATTGCTGCCGGTGAAGCCGCTGTTCACCATACCCTAGAAACCATATTTTTTAAATCAAAAGAAAAAATAGATTAAAAAAACAGCTCCGGAAGAAACTTGTATGGCCTCGTCTATTAAAAAAGATATTTAAAAGTCATTTATTTAAACGTCAGGCCCAATCGTTTGCTGAGAACTCGAAGAAGGTTATTTAATTAATCTTTATTTAGATTTAACATCATTCCGGCTGTCAGCAGACAGTTGATCCGTTGGTGTCGTTTCCATGTCCTAAAATATTCTTTCAAAAGCAACCATCATAACTACCATGAACATTTTAGCTGACAAACAGAAACATAATGCAAAAAGGTAGCTTGATATTACACACAAACAAAACTTTCAATTTTTTTAAAAATTATAACAATGAGCAGAACCGTCCCCATGGATGTGTACAACACCAAGTATTAAGGTCGGAACCCTACTTTCGGAAGGTTATGATAAGCCTACATTTAAAATGTGGTTGCCTAAAAAGTGTATCAAATCTCTTCCAAGTGGACACCTATACTCCCAGTGGAAATCACGACAACTTGGCATCGGAAACCTACTTTTGAATAAGAAAAATATGAATATTATTCAAATTTTTATACCTTAACACTACGTTTCCAAGCG
Source organism: Mesocentrotus franciscanus (assembly GCA_037976565.1). NCBI lineage: Eukaryota > Metazoa > Echinodermata > Echinoidea > Camarodonta > Strongylocentrotidae > Mesocentrotus > Mesocentrotus franciscanus. The sequence goes on from CP137668.1 coordinate 10,964,083, forward strand.
CTTTGCATTGTAATTATTAATACCCCGTTCATTGGATTAAATTACTAATCCACACATGATAGCACACACACTCCGCTCACTGGGATGTATTTCGGTCAGGCGCCATTTTACAAGCGCACACTGCCAATCCAATTACATTAAGGTTCGCATCCTACCGGGTATCCATTTAACACCTGGGTGGAGAGTGGCAAATGAAATTAACGTCTTGCGAAATGAAATTCGCAAGGTTATGGTACATTTTATGACGTGGTTGCCTCAAAAATGTACCAATTTTTGTTTTAAAGATGACTGCGAAACCATATAATTATTCCCTATGGAAGTCAGGACCATTTTTATGGCTGTTGTAAAGTTTGGATTGGAAACCTACTTTTGCAAGGTTATGATGCATTTAAGCTGTTGTTGCCTACACAATGTACCAAATCTCTTCTAAGCTGAGTGCGACACCCTTTCCTCCCTTTGGAAATAAGGACAATTTCAAAGGCTATTGTAATAATAAGCTACTTTAATATTTCTCAAGGTATAATTAAATTGATGTTTTCCAATGTTTGCGCCAATGATTGGTGCGATTTGGCCAAAAAAAGGTAAGTCCTTTCAAAATCACTTTACCGTTATGTAAATTCGACTGTATAATAGAAAGAAAATGTCTTGGTGTGAGAAAGTATGAAGTACTAAAATTACTCTAAGTGGGGATAATAGGTTGGGATTAAATACCATTTGCAAAGGAGAGCTATACAGGTTTTTCTTTCACCTTGAAAAGCGTTCAGCTTTCTCTATATCCTACCCCATTTCCTTATCTCTTTCTCACCCTCATAATGTAATTTCTATTGACTGGATTGTTGGATTTTAAGATAGTTTGTTAAGATTGAAGTGTGTATAGGACTACAGAATAGTATTCATAACAACATGAACAAAGAAGTAAACATTTAAAACCCAGGTGACCAGGGGAGTGTTTCACAAAGACTAAGATCGACTTTAAGTTGGACTTAAATATGGCAGGCCGTTCATGCCACTGTTTGCTCTCACCATTATGATCTTTAGATAATATTTTTTCCTTCAATAATGAATTATCAAAAAATGTAAATTATGTAGATTTGTGACCATGATTTGTACGTCCCTTGAGAGACCAATGCCAGTACATGGTGAGAGAAAACAGTGGCATGAATGGCCTGTTATAGTTAGTCCAACTTAAAGTCGATCTTAGTCTTTGTGAAACACCCCCAGGTCCATGACACAGAGAATGCCTAAGTATAACACCTTAGTCAGTAGTCACACCGCCAAACCGACTCCAAACCGATTGATTTTTTGCCATGGGGGGTAATGTATTTTTTGGTCGGTCTGTTGTCGGTCTGGTGTCGGTCTGTTGCCGGTCTTTTGCCGGTCTGTTGCCGGTCTGTTGTCGGTCTGGTGTCGGTCTGTTGCCGGTCTTTTGCCGGTCTGTTGCCGGTCTGTTGTCGGTCTGGTGTCGGTCTGTTGCCGGTCTGTTGTCGGTCTGGTGTCGGTCTGGTGCCGGTCTTGTTGGTATGACTCAGGTATAAATGTGTCATTGGCATGATGCACGAGACAAAAACAAGGTTTACATTACATGGAACATTATAAATCACAAGAAACTTGTAATCAAATTTACGACAGGAAACAAAATTTGAAATCCCTCAACGGTTATAAGCAAGCTGATTCTTCGCACACATGAATTGAATTATAAATCATTTTGTTTTTAATGTAACATTGGGATTGACATAGTACTTCCTATATCTGCTCATTTATTATTTTACTATGTTTTGTTCTTCTTCTTAACATTAGTAACATAAAAGGGGAAATAATAACCAGTAGGGTAGCTGTTGGTGAGACATTCTAAAATATGAATATTACCTTTTTGAATAGCAATGTTTCATATATTGAGTAGTAAAGGTATGGTTAACTATTAGAAGACAGATATTTCATGCTTACTTGGAAAAAGCATAGTGCGCTTAGGGTGACCAGCATCCAGGGCGCCGTGTTGAACCTCTGAAGACACTGCGGATGCCACCGGCCCCAACCCCATCCTAAGGTCCCCGGATCTGGACCTGGATTCAGCTTCTCACAAGTGCCGCCTCCTCCTTCTCCCGTTCCATCTCTGCATGATACTGAATCTCCTCCTCCTTCATCTTCTTCCTGCCCTCTTCTAACATTCCCTCCATTCAGCATCATCCTATCATCCGCACGACCATCTTCGCTTGCACTACATCTCATCGTCGCCATGGTTTCGGGATCAACCACCTCCATCTCATAACTTGGGGGCCGAGCATCACCATCTTCACTGGTCGCCACCTCACTGTAACTGCATCTGTCATTAGGGCCATCCGGCTTGGGGGTGGAAGACGATGCAGTGATGGTCATCTTGATAGAGCTGAAGTGAACGTGAGATAGTAGAAGAATAAGTTGGAATGAGAATCTGCTGTTGTCTGTAGGTTTCTAAGCTGCACACCTGCTGAAGTGAAAATGAAATACTTATAAGAATAAGTCGGGAAGAGAAAACGTTCTGGAGGTTTCCATGGTGAGTTGGTATTCTCAGAGGTTCATGGTCTAACTCCGTGTGACAGCTTTATTGAATGCTGCAGTCTGACTTCGCTTATGGGTCACTGAAGTGAATATCGGAAAAGTAATAGCAAAGGAAAGAGATGATAATGAAATTAAATTTCAACATTCAGATGAGTCGAGAAAAGTACCGGCGAGAGGCTTTCCGTTTGTTTGGTAAGCAACTTAGGGAATAAATGAACTGTCTTCCGGGACAAGGCCTGCGGATGTATTGTAGATAGATGCAAGATTCAGAACCGTGTCTATACGCTTTAGAATACAAACAATCATTTAAACCATGGAGCCATAAATGTTTAAACCACAGGCTCGTGGAAAAGAGATCAACGATTAAACCACAGGCTTGGGTTGAATGACACAGTAGAATCAAATCTCAGGCTGACCATTCCCTCTAATTAGTGGCAAGTTATCACGTCCACAGGTTGCAGGCCTGGGGTTATTGCATTCCAACATGAAGCTGCTTTGTCGGGCAATCCTCAAGTCAGCTTTCAGGACGTCAGGGCGTAATCACTATTCTAGAAAAATATAGAAATTACATTTCCAATCCAATTCACAGAGTATTTGCTTTAGCGCCTTCTCATTGCAGTTATAAAGCGGTTCAAAATTTGCTCTACAGCGTAGTATAAGGACCGCTCACATGGCTGAAACAATTATTAAAAAACACTTTAAGAACAATAGCTGAGCCAATGTAAACAAAGAGCAATTCATACTCTCCAACAGCATAAGTATGGCTTCAAATGCTTTGTTGAATGGTCCACAGATGTAACAGTCTTCAGGGTGGTGAGTAGCTTGTTCCAAAACCTTGCAGCTATAGCGACTGGAAAGCAATGTTTCTACCACGTTCCTTGGAGAGCGGCTGAGTCTACTATACAAACGACCAAGAGCGAGTTTCTTAAATACATTTTTGAGAGAGTAAGAGAGTGATTTCAGACAGATAAATGGTAAAGGGGGACGGGTATGGAATTTAGAGAACCTTGTCAACTCTGTCCACATGCATACAGTTATAAATCTGGCAACCTGCAGGGCCCCATTTCACAAAACTTCAGTGACACTTCAGTGACAACTGGCAGTTTATGTTATAAGCTAGTGAAATCCTTGCTTCTGATTGGTTATCAACAGATTTGTCACTGATTTTTGTCATTTGTCATTGAAAAAAGGCTTTGTGAAACGGGTCCCAGCTTTTACCTAATGTGGCTTACAATAAAATTCGAGGACTAGTCAAACATAGTTTTGTCATCTCAACTCTAATTATTCCAGGGTTTCAAATTTTGTGTGTGTTTGTTTTGTTTCGTTTCGTTTAGGTTTTCTTCCTTTTCGAGAAGCGCATTGTAGTATTTCTACTAGTCCATGTATTGAGTCATGCCTATCCTTCCACATACAGGTATATTTAAATACCTCTTGCGACAGGTCTGCACACGACCGTGACTACATAAAGTTGCAATGCCAATATTTGCCCATCACAATTGTTGACTTCACTTGAGACATACATAAACAAATAAACACTAAACAACCAAAAGTTATGCTACAACGTGAACATTACACCGGCATTATTTTGACGAAATAGTAGTGTCGTTTTCCAGAGCTGCGCATATTTTAACTGTAATCTAGCCACGGCCAATTTTTACACTGACCCGCAAATTTGAAAATCTGCCAACTTGTTATTCTAGTTTGTTTGTTTGTTTGTTCTTTGTTAATTTGTTTGCAAATTTTGGTCGAACCTTTATTCCTCTTCAACCTCCCCCTATTTAAATGAACTTGCATCGTCATTGCATTCACATTTGCACTCTTTTTTCATGTTTTTTTTTTCGGCCTTTAGTCCTTCATTCTTTATCTTCTTCCTTGTCTTATTTCTCTTTTCATTTGTCCACAAGCTCTCATTACTTGAAGGCTTTTTATCATTAATCATCCAAAAAAATTGTCATAGCACATGGCAAGGAGATCTCCTTGCATGAATTAAATAATGGATTCCACTTTTCGGATCCAGAGACCATAACTGAATATTCCATCGAATCTGTCCATGTGACCACAGACAAACTTTTGATGACTTTTCCCATTAAAATCACAATACTTGTTGTTAAACATCTGGGTAGCCTCAGTGACTATATTAGGTCATGAGTGAAAGATATATAACCTTGTTCTGACCATATTTGGTCAGTGATGATAAACTTCTTGTTTTTAACTCAGGGAATTAGAGAGACACCAATAGTGCATTCGTTGGGTTAGTGATGAGCATCTCTAAGCAATGATGAGACTAATTCTATTTGACAGAAGAGAATAGCATGTGCTCAATTGTGTTTATGAGCGGTTTCACATGTGAAAATGATCTGGTGAAGCCATTGTATACAAACAAGTTGAGTTAAACAAAGCGCTTGTCTACATACTTACAGCTGAAACGATTTATCAAAACAAACAAATAAGCAAAACAAACAGAACAAAAATAAAAACAAAACAAAATCGTAAAGCAACAAAACAGAGAAATAAAACTAGAGAATAAGGAGAACGTGTTAGTGAGTCAACCGAAATATTTTTGTTTTCGGGGAGGGGAGATCAATTAAGTTTTGTACCCAACATCACATTGATTTTACATTAATATTAAATGCGGTAAACAGGTCGGTCCATTATAAAATTAATGTGGGCGGGGGCAAACAGCCTGCTCAGTTATTCTTGTGTTGCCAAAATACCTAATTACTTATTAGATGGCTTTAAAAAATACAGGAATCATTGAGAAAAAAAATCATAAAATAAAACAATATAGAAATTTGGAAATGACAAAGGATGATGTATATCACGATTAATCACTTAACATCTATTACCTCTTCATGTACATGTACATTACACAATAAACATTACTACTACAGTATGTACTACTACTACTACTACTACTACTACTACTACTAGCCTACTACTACTACACTACTACAACTACCACTACTGCTACTACATGTACTTCTACTACCACTACTGCTACTACTGCTACTACTTCTACTACCAGTAGTCCAAAGGCCCTGTGTGTGTGATTGGGTTTTTACAGAAGTGTATCAATCAGATATGATTATTAACGTCTGGGGACCGACCTTTAACGTCACCATCCTAAAGACGTGACTCAGTTTCGAACCTGCGTCCTCGGCTGAATCAGTATGTAACTTCGACTGTTAGCTGGATTACAGGCGCACGCCACAACGCCTAGTTGTTGTTGTTGTTGTTTGAATTTGTGGCGTTCAGTCACAATTGACTATTTACGCCTATTCTGATTTTTTTTTTAAATACTTGTCAAGTTAGTCGAGCCGTTCTATAGTTTTGACCTAGGTTGTACTGTTTAAACACGCGGAGAAATTGATAAGCACTTTTTTTTTCTTTCTTTCTTTTTCCTCTTTCTTCACACTAAACAAAAACAAGAATAAAATGAACAGAAGCATGCATTGGACGTGTAGACGGGTAGACAGTGACTTGCCTTACAATTACGTAGTACTCTCCTAATTGTATCAGAAGAGAAAAAAAAAACAGGGAAAAGGCGCTCATATATATATATATATATATATACCTATATACATGTACACGTTTATCAATTAAATATGCCCACCTGTACATACCTACCCATACTAGATCTGTTTATACCATAGAGCCTTATAATTTATATTTATGTATATCGTTTTCCTTACTTAGTTGTCATGTAGACCCGCTATATACACCGTTACGCATATACTATATCTACAACGCCTAGTGTTTCATAAAACTTCTTATATACCTCACTTTATAAATCTAGCCATCTGATTGGTCGAAATTGGAGTCGCGATTTTAGCCATGCCCCGCCTACCAGTCAATCGTCTTTTAAAAAGTGCCCTCATACCCGCCTACCAGTCAATAGTCTTTTGAAAAGTGCCCTCATACTGCGATCCCATTGGTTTACGTGTTAAAATTGTCTTTGTGCGAGCGCGGACAAAAACAAATGATTGAAACTTTCAGTCATTTTTCCAGCGAAGATTAACAGACAGTGTCTCAGATTTTCTGTGATGTTTTAACCAATCTTTACTCAAGAAAAGGATAAGGTAATAATTCTTGGTAGATTTTTGTGTCAATTCGGTATATAAAAGAGATATCAACTGCTTTAATATTCGAGGACTGGCTGTTTTTATACGCTCAAGGGGAAGTTGCATCCGCTGCTATCACCCCGAGTCGCGCCTGGGTGGGCGGCGCGAAAAAAAGAATTACCAGTCGATATCTCTATATTATCAATAACAACCTCAGAAGAGGTAAGGAGTTCAGTAGCTTATAACAATTATCATTTCTGGTATCTTGTTATTCATGACATTTTGTTATGAAACAGGGCCTGGTGAAATGAAACCTTACTGAGAAGGCACCAGATGAATTAAATCTATCTCAACCGGTTGTATGAACACATGAGAATATAGATGGATTTATAAAATTGTCTTTTTCCTAATAAGGTTTCATGAGGAAGCCGTATTTCATTCAATCTTTCATCCTCGAATGTGGATAGAATAACCTGTCGAGGTTCTTAATAATCCTTTTGAAAACGACGTCCTTGATAACCTATGCCTGATGGGTTGTATCATGATATGAAATCTATCTTGGATGTGTAAAGCCTGTATTTATAAAACCCGCCTACGATCCGATTTTCGAAGAAATCCCGGCTACGGAAATTTAAACAAACATAATCATCTTAATTGAAGTTCCAAATAATGGTAAGAATTCTATAAAACGAGATGTTAGTGCATTGTAATCATCTTTTGGGAGTGAAGACAAAATCAGCTTTAAACCGTAAACAAACGCTCGACTGGTCTGAGCCGATTTGTCTTTTTTTTCCTTTAATTTTCAGCAAGTAATCGCTAGTTAATTACTGTTTTCTGGTTTAGTCAACCCGTCTACTGCATAATAAAAAAAAAAAATCTGAATTACTTTTAGCCAGTTTCGCCTCAACTAGAATTTCATTAGGCGAAATAAAGTTTATTCCTAGTTTCGGCCCCCCTCAATTTTTGTGATGTTTTGTTCCAAAGTGAAGGTAAATAACTATCTGTGGACATCGAAACAGATAACCACAATCGTATCCGGACACCTACCCCCTGGACATCCACCCCCGGATAACCACCCCCAGTCAACTACCCCTAGGACAACTACCCCCTAGGACAAGTACCCCCTAGGGCAACCACCCTCTAGGACGAATACCCCCCGGAACAACTACCCCGGACAACTACCCCCAGACAACTACCCCTAGGACAACCACCCCCTAGGAAAACTACCCCCGGAGAACTACCCCCAGACAACTACCCCCTAGGACAACTACCCTCCGGACAAATACCCCGGACAACTACCCCTAGAATATTTGTCCGGGGTAGTTGTCCTAGAGTATGGTTGTCGTAGGGGGTAGTTGTCTTGGGGTAGTTGTCCGGGGTAGTTGTCCTGGGGTAGTTGTCCTAGGGGTTTTGGGGGTAGTTGTCCTAGGGGTAGTTGTCTGGGGTAGATGTCCCGGGGGTAGTTGTCCCGGGGGGTAGTCGTCCTAGGGGGTAGTTGTTCAAGGGGGCAGTTGTCCTAGGGGGTAGTTGACTGGGGGTGGTTATCCGGGGGTGGATGTCCAGGGGGTAGGTGTCCTAGAACCAAACAATAATTAAATATAATACAATTTCAATTTGTTTTGAGCCCCTGAATGGCATTAACAAAGTAAATGTGTTGTGGTCCAGTGGATGAGTCTCTGGATTATGAACCACGAGGTACGGGGTTCGAATCCCTGTCGCAGCATTTATGTATTTTGGCAAGACATTAATCTACATTTGCCACACACCACCCAGGTGAGGTAATTGGGTACCTGGTAGGAAGAAATTCCTCGAATGCTTGAGCTCCTTTTCATGGTAGCTTGGTTAAAGCCGGGGTAATAATATGATTACAAGGGCCCTCGATCAGGGAGTACAGTATTAATACTGATGAGGCTACCCTGGGTAAACAAGAAATATTATTTTTATTATCAGAAGTAGTAGTAGTATTAATTAATGCAATCAAATAATGTTTGTGTTAAATTTCATCCAATGGCATTTTAATGTACAAATCAAATATCAAGTAACATCGAAGCCTCCCCTCATCTTTTTTTGATAAATCCGGACGAGAAACAACGAATCATTATTACTTGGCCTTAAAGTGTCAGAAACCGATGTTAGCTTTTAAGTAGTCTTTGCATAACCCCGCTCTCATAGTGCAAAATATTTGTCTATCCAATCTTTATAGGTCTATCTATGGTAAGGCCAGGCCAAACTCTTTTCAAAATTACAAAATGAAGGGATTAAGAGCACATTTGTCCGTATATTCTACTAATCTAGATCCCTCGGTCTAATTAGATCACACTTAACAAAGGTAAGACCTCGGACTTTTTCCCTGTGTTAAAGATACTATGTCCCTTTGCAGCCAACATCAAATTCTGTAGAACTTTGCAGGAATTATGAATATGTCATGTATGTCCTATCTGTGAAATTTAAACGTTAGCAGTGTCCTAATATTCAAATTATGCAAGGAAACCTGTTTACTTGTAGACTTCACTGTCAGACACTATTGAGTGACTGACTGGCTTTTTCTTCTTTGGTAATAACATACATAAAATGAGCTGTAAAGGGTACATGAGCATTTGTCTACATCAATAACCCACTTCTTGTAATGGCCAAAATTAAACTGATTGAATCTTTGCGCAGCATAAAACGTACGACCATTCGGTACAATGGTCTGAAAATCAGACTATTACTTACTGGCTTATAGCACTGAAGTCGATCCAACAACTAATAGTCGTTATTTCCAAGCCCCCCCCCTTTTTTTAGGGAAGTTCTAAATTAGTATTATCTTTCAAATGCCGTTGGAATTTAACCTTTTCATTTTTGTTGGCCTGCAAATGGGACATAGTACCTTTAAGCCCAAGGAAGAAAGAAAGGATGAAAGTCAGACAGAAAGACAGAAAGAAAGAATGGAGGACAGACAGACAGACAGAAAGAAAGAAAGAAACTACCAAACAAACACAAATAAAAAGAGAAAGAAAGAAAGAAAGAATGAAAGACAAACACGGTCGTGGTAAAGCTCGTGATCTACCACCCCTTTCTCCATATCACGGGGAAATTCTCTTTAGTTATGGTAATGATTTTATATAAATTCTGACAGAATCAAACAAAATCATATTCAAGAATCAAAAGAATTGCCCCGACGAGCTTATTCAAGACTGAAAATGCATAACATGTGGCAATTTGTGCCAAACGGTTTTGGTAGGAAATGAAAGATGGCTGAGGAATGATCCAGTTGAGTAGCACGCTGTCTCTAAGGGCGAATGAGACCTTTTTTTTTTCAATTAATGCAATTACATGTACCAACAAATTCAAATGAGTATATCTGTATTTTCCTGGTTCAAATAAACCTAGCTATGATACGCAATTAACTCTCGAACTGCAGTCCCATTACCATAACATGTGTCATTCGTCACAGCTGGCTAACACCGAACTTAAGAAATGCCTTATTAATGTGTGTGCAAATCTCGCACGCAGCGAAACTAGTGGTCCAGTTGAAATAAGTCGGAGCTTGCTACAAGAGATCGCAGAACGGTCAAATCCCAAGCCGAATGACGCGTACGTTTTGCGTAATTCCAAATCTTGCGAATTATATCGCGTCTTTTGCGGACGCTCGATCAATCAAATAGTCACTAATAACCACTACTTTGAGAATAGTTAGTGAAGCAATGTGTGATATTTTCATGAGAAATTGGTGCAACCATATCAAAGAAATGCCCCCCCCCCTCATTGACGGTATATACATTCCGAAAATACAAGCTGGATAATTAGTCCATAAGATTATACGGATACTGTCATTGGTATGGAATTCACTTAACATTTTCCCTCTTGTTACGATATTACTTATAACTTTGGTTTATTTGTATAATTTATGATTTTGTTTGTGTACAAAACTGATGGAGAGCCTATAGCTCTCGAAAACAATCACACCTGTCAATCTGTGATGACCTCCTCGAATGCAAACACTTGACTATTTTAAGGGGCGGATCCCGGGGGCGCGTGGGGGCGCAAGCCCCCCTCTTTTTCATTCCGAAAAACGGAAATGGAAGGAAAAAAGCTATAAAATATTCACATAAATGTTCAGTTTACGCATTCAGAAATGCCTCAGAATGTACCATGTAGCATTGTCAAATGTAGCATTTCACGCCCCCCTTTTGAAACATGATAATAAATCCTTGCTTTTTACCCCAGCTCTATTCTGATTTTCATTCATTTATTAATATCATATTTTCGGTGTTGTTCTTTTCAAATCGAATAAAAATAAGAGGGTGACTTTTCCTGACGTAGTAATCCGTGTAATAATCTTATTGAAATACAAGAAAAACAATAATGTAAAGAAGTTTTCTTTGTCATCAGACTTAGAAAACAGGGCCCCGTCTTATAAACAGTTGCGATTAATCGCAACTTATTTGGGACTGACATCGATCGCAACTATGTACATAAGAGATAGGAGACAGCAAATTTGCGATTGATTTGAGGACTTGCGATTGATTCAGATAAATCGCAACTCTTTATAAGATCTTACGTTATGTAGCCAAGACTTTGAAGGTCTCTGGTTCGATATGTTTGTGGATTTTAAATACATCGGTAATCCATGTACAGTTTTCTTTGACAAAGAGATAGGATTTAATTTAATTTGTCGACGAAACCATGCCGTGAACATTTGGAGGACAAACTTATTTATAAAGGTGTCTTAAGTGGATGCACTTATAACTCACCTTTCTTTGCTCGGCTTAAACATTCTTCCGGCTTAAACATTCTTCAGGCTAATTCGGGAATAAAATTTTTTTTTTTTTTGGGGGGGGGGGCGGGAGAAAGAGAAAAGTTGAGAAAGGGAAATAAAATAGAAAAAGGAGAAACAGGGGGGGGGGAGAAGGGGAGAACGAAAACGCTACGTGAAACAAAAAGAAGATATGACCTATCCCTTCGTGCTTGCTTCTCCTTCTTTGGTTTTATTTGGTAATAAGTGATAACCAGACTTTGCTATTTTGCAATCCCTCCCCTACTCGATGGCCTTGTTCTGTTGCATTTAATCCACATCGTATTATGGGGCTTAATCTCATTAATGCGCGTTGCACACGAGGCGTCATTTGCCTGACGTAGGACTGCGTCAGCGACTGGCTCGGTCTGTGACGCGCCACGTGTGAGCGATACCGTACAAAAGTGAATGCAAAATGAATATGTAATAACGCAATAAAAATAACGTCTCGTGTTCAACGGGCATTACAGCCTTCCTCTTCCAACGAACTCTTCCCATGACTTCAAAAAACACAAAATATGTTATGATGGAATTATTATTATTTTAAGAGGACCACAATATTGCAATGTCGTCGCAACTCACACGCGATTATTACAAAACATCACAAATCACTTTTGCTAACATAAGTAGTTCATGATTATAGAGCCTAAGGATATTTCTCACTGACTCACTCACCTTAGAACATTAAAGTGCGGTGCACTGACGTTAGCAAATTATTTCTAAATCGTACTGACAAGCTGAGTGTATAAACGAAAAAATAATTCTCCATAAAAAGTTCAGACAATAATGGAATAAAACAAACCGTCGGAACTAGTTTTTTTAAGTTGAACCCAGTCCAATATTCCTTTCTCATAAAAATGCAATAATGAATAATGAGAGATGAATGTATAGTGACAGGCTGCACAGGCAAATGTCGTGTCTAGACGTAGGGTTTCCGTGAACTAAATGATGAGATTTTCCTGTTCATACGAAGAAAAGTAAGAGCTGCGGCGTGATATACAATAAACATACGAATTTTCGCTGTCCATACAATGCCAGTGAATGTATCAAGCCCCGTTTCTAAACCACATTAAGATATTAATTATCGCATCTCGAATGGACAGCGACAATCCGTTATTCAAATCTAGAAAACCGACGTCCGGACACAGCATTGGAAAGGAGGCCCCATTTCTCTTATAACAACATTATGATTATTCAGTGTTCTAGCTCCATGGTTCTTTGGAAGGGATACTTAGAATGTGTTAAATAAATGAGAAATTTTGAACTTGCTCTAGAGGTTTCCAACGTACACTTTCATTTTTGGTCAGAACCCAAGAATTGTCAAGTCTGCAATCGAAGTGGACCTCCCATTTTCCCCTTTCAGTTCTTGAAGATAGTTCCATGATAAAAAAACACCCGGAGTAGGGTAATGAAATGCCTGTACGGACTTCACAACAAATAGGCTACAGTCCGTGAGACCGAAGGCCCGCGAGACCGTAAAGCATATGACTGGGTGCAGTTATAGGACATACACAGTCAATACATAATGCTTGCCAGGGGCGGATCCAGCCGGCGGCAAGGGAGGGGCCTAAAAAGGGGCCCACTTCGTGCGAAAATTTGAAAATCGTGCCGGTCGATTTTTCGCTCAGTGGGGGCGGTAGTGAGCAAAAAAAAATTTTGGCACCCGAAAATTTTTTACCACCACCTTAGGCGCCAGGGGTAGTGAGCACAATTTTTTTTGGCACCCGAAAAATTTTCCTACGGAAGGGTTTATTTTTCCCACCGCCACCCCTTGGGCGCCAGGCGAAACAAACTTTTTCAAAAAAGGGTGTTTTACCTGTTTTTTCTACCCAGGCCCCACCCCTGGATCCGCCACTGATGCTTGCACACACACATTTGGCTTTTGTCTGTCATTTTTATGAGCGTATAGCTTGGTGCTTATGATCCCTTCACCTAATAATTACAATGTACCTGTATCGGCCCCTAGGCATATCAAGGTTTATTGTTCATTTATACGGAATGATTCGGACTCTTAATTTGGAGCAATTAAATACTATCGACATAAATCGGTTATACAAAAATGAAAACTTGGGATGCAAAATCTGAAACCTGAAAATGCATTACTCACTTTTCATTTATGATAAAAATCACACCATAATTAATTAGTCGTCTCATTGTGATGACGAGTTGAAACAAAAAACCGTCGCATAAATCTAGAAAGTGCAATACGCATATGTATTTGTTCTACACACCTCCTCTGTATTGCATATGGTTATTGGTTGTCTGCGTGAAACAAACCTTTATCACCAAGAGCATTCTTTTATAGGGCACCTTTAACATCAGCGACATTAATGACAACAACACTTCCACAGCTGCAATGGTACATTAAAGGGACTTGGTAACATTGTTCAGATAAGAGAAAATGGTGCTAAGGTAGTGACTTCAATGCTAGATGTACAATTAAAGATAATCTGAAAGTTTGAGTGCAAACAGACCATGATAAAAATTGGAAAACTGATCTGATCGATTCTTCAATTCTCCCGACTATATTATTATAATTTAATTACATTTTAGGTAAATGTAAATCGTCACAAAGCAATGAATTGGCTCTATATACCATTCCAAACATTTAAAGTCCCTCTGCACTAGTTTGGCCAGGAGGGATTAGAGGGTTAGCGTGGTCACTGACAGGTGGTTATCTCATCAACTCCGAGTCAGCTCTCAATTAGAACAGGCACCGCTTAGGCACTGTTTTCTATATATAGGGAGCAAGTAGCTAAAAGTAGTACAGTGGGGCTTTAAGTGTTGAAAGGTTTTTAAAAGTCTGTTTTATGTCTTATTTTCACGGAAAAACAGTTGGAGAAAATTCAAAAATTGGTTGGGAGAATTTACTGTTAGAGGGTGTCGCACACTGACGCCTTCAACAAAATATATATACAGTGCGTCCCAGAAAAAACGAAACCGAGAAGTATCGATGTTTTATCATAACTTAGTCACAACTATAATTAATAAATGACACATATTTGTAAAGCTTAGAGTCTCCTCTTTCATTTGATGCTACTCAAGTGATGCATATTTCACGCATGCGTGATTAAAAGCAATTTGAAGGAAGGAAACCAAAAATATATGTCATTCATTAATTATAGTTGTGATTAAGTTATGATAAAACATCGATACTTCTCGGTTTCGTTTTTTCTGGGACGCACTGTATATCTTTGTGGTTTGAGAATTTTTCAGGATTGTTTGCATGTTAGAGGGTTATTACAGTAGAAGGAACATTTCATACAAAAATTACGCAGTTTTTTCATCAACCTTCAACAATGTTACCGTGTCATGATGAATCTATGTGGACTACGGTCTTTATAATTATTTATTTATGTCTTGTGAACGGGACATAAATGATACATATTTTGTCAACCATACGCAGCCGAGGTTTGGCCCATATATATATACATATTATTTACACGTGCGGTCTCGCGGACATTCGGTTAAGTGGTCAGACCCCCCAAAATAACGCGATTAACAAATTTTTAGTTTTATAGCACATAATTTATCTTGAGAAAAAAACCTTGCGAATGTCTTTCGCCCTTTTAAATTCCTCGGGATACAATCGCAACTGAAAAAAATTGTGAATGATACATTATCGCTGTTTAACTTTTCCCTCGACTAAAATTAAGAATATGAACACTGTCGGATTACTTGGAATCATCGGGTCATCGCGTCAGGTCGGGTGGTCGCGTTACCCGACCTTTTGTGAAAACGTGCCCTTTTATTCGGGAAATATAGGGGTACTGTTTGTGAAATAAACCCCTCTTATCTATAAATGGTTTGGTCCGATTTACCCGACACTTTTTGAAAACTCTATGGCAAACCTACGAAAGTCGGCGTCACCTTCCGCTTTCGTTTCACGAAAAGTCGTGCAACCCCACCACCCGACCGGACGGCCCGATGGTTCGAAGTAAGCCAAGACTGTTAGAGGTATTATTGTGTTACAGAAATGAGAATTTAGTTTTACGTTTACCGTGTCGATATCGGAGCGTGTTTAGACAGTTGCCACTCATTTCGGGTTTTTTAAATCATATATTGTACGTTACTCATAATATTGTAAATTTCTATATTCGCATAATGTATGAGTTTAAATTGTATGCGGTTTTATTTAATGGAATCATGAAATAATATTTTTTAATTTGAACATTTAAGATTCTACTTAACGCATTGTTTTTGTTTTCGATGGTGCTTATTACTCTAGTATAGAACATGCAATACTAAAATCCATTTGCTCAGATTATTAATTCAATATAATCGCGATACATCGCGTGGTATCTGAACAGACATACTAATGTATGTTTGTTATTAGTAGGGCACTCTGGGGCAACCTGTAGACAGATTGAACTAAATTGTTCTCATTCACATTTTAGCCACTCATTTCTTTATGTAGGTATAAGCGTTGATCTTTGCCTTTTGTTGTTCTTTGCTCTTTGTGTTTTATAATTATTTCCTTTCTGGTACTTTTGTACGTGTATATATTTAAAAAATGTTAGTATCATGTAGATGTTCTTTATAGCAAATAAAAAAACAAAGTAATTGAAATGAAAGTTCAATTTTGTTTGAAAAATTGATCATGTTAAAATCCAACAATGATGGCCGAACAGAGCAGAAGCCTGTCAAGAAATGGCAGAAATTCATAGGCCTACTCCGTCAAGGACAACTGGCAACAAGAAATTGTGTTTAATTTAGGCCTGTGGTTAACCTTATATTGATTTTCAATAATTTCCCACACTTTTGAATGTCATTTCGTTTCACGCCCGATCAAGAAGTCGATATGCGAAGCGAGAAAAGGTCAAATTAATTATAGGCCTAGCTCTTCAAACAACTATATAATAATACCCCCACAATCATCCAATCGACATCAATCGACAAAACAAAGGCAAATTACATAGAAACCAAAGTGTTTACACGATTAGGCTCGATGTGTATTTGTAATTTAGCACTGGTTAATTAGATATCAATACCATCTACATTCGTTTGCAAACCATCGCTTAGCAATCTGTACAAATAATTTTTTGTTTTGTTTTGTTTTGTTTTTCACTGGTACTTTGTTGTAAAGAGTTCTTATTCAGCCACTCTAAAGCTCCTTTGCGTAATTTAATGAAACGGCTAAATAAATAAACGAATGATACATTATCAACGTATGTATACTAGTACTTTGTTCCATGTTACATGTAACATGTTGTTTAACTACTATCTTGACGATGCACTAAATACTAATTAAAGTCTTGGCGAGCCATAAACACTGTACACTATGCGATCATACTACGACCCTATTTTGGAAGAATTTGCAATAGCATTTGATTTTAATATTCAAACACGCAAAATCTTAATGATTGAGGATCCGAATAGTCATGATTAGTAGCATTTTGATTTCAAGTCATTTCATGCTGCCTTGGAGGGGGGAAAGCAAAATCGGCTCAGAATCGTAGTGACGCCAAACCAGGAGCGCGACGGTCTACGATTTGAAGCCGATTCTACTTTTATTCAGATTAGGAGCGTTGAATACATTAAATCCCGACTTTAATATTCTTATCATTATTCAAATCCTAAATCAGGAAGATGATGCTTGTTAAGATTTCCATATCTAATATAACTGTAATTTGTCCGAAAAATCGGATCGCAGGAGGATCGTGTATTGTGCGGAGAGGTTCATACAGGTCGGCAACACGTAGGACGACTTTAAAAGGTCCTGGCTTTCCATTCCAGTGTAGTATCCGGGTTCGTACGATCGTCATAATTAAAATGAAAATCTTGAAGACCTAATGACCTGGGATAACTTGTTATAGGCCTTTGGGGCACCGTTAAATAAGTTTTTCCCAATTTGATTTTTAAATTGTATGCAGCGTACATCGGTAAAGGTTGAATATTCGGTATTTGTGGCAAATTATTGTAGAGGGCTGCTTTTTAAAGGTTGTTCATCGACATACACCTGTACATGTATACAGTCATGGTTGACCGAAATACAGATTTAACGACAAACGTCCTTGGCCATTATTCTGCTACAGATTAGGTGTAAACAAAAACACTAATTCGTCGTTTTTTCATATTCCACTATAGGACTAGGGGGGTGTTTCACAAAGACTAAGATCGACTTTAAGTTGGACTTAAGTATAACAGGCCGTTCGTGCCATTGTATGCTCTCACCATTATGATCTATAGATAATATTTTTTCCTTCAATAATGAATTATCAAAAAATGTAAGTTTTGTAGATTTTTTACCATGATTTGTACGTCCCTTAAGAGACCAATGCCAGTAAATGATGAGAGAAAACAATGGCATGAACGGCCTGCTATACTTAAGTCCAACTTAAAGTCGATCTTAGTCTTTGTGAAACACCCCCCTGGTTGGACAGGTTTTTTCTATGAGGTTGGTTGAATGATGCATTATCTTTTGCAATATACTGAAGAAAAAAAATTACATTGGTTGGTGTAATACTAAGAGGTAATCCATAATATATGTTTTCTTCGACTGTTTGGCGAGTTTGGTAAGTAAGAAAAACGCTGTAATTATCTGCAAAACTTTCTGAGAAACACAAAAACTTCACCAATCGTGCATGGTTTCCCTGATTATCCGAGGACAAATTCTCCAGGCAGTGAGTCATATTGTGGTCGTGTAAGATAATTATGATCAGAGACTTCTTTGATATGATTATGATGTATTCTTCACTTACTCTTCACATAATATATTAACTGATAGGGCCAATATTTAAAAAAAAAAATGATGTCTCCAGTTTGCTATGAAAAACACATATTCAATACAAGCAGATTATTAAGTGGGATAACACGAGGGGGGATGCGTTCTCTGAAATTTGAGGAGGGTTCTTACACGAACCTTTCTTTTTCAGAATAGGGCATGCGGAAGGGATGATCCTGTATGCTCGTGTGCATGCCCCTAAAGTAATTCTCATTATTATGTAGAAAAATAGATGAGGTGGTAGCTTCATCTAGATCTTACACAGTATATAACACTTCGGAAAACCCAACGAAAAAAAGAAAGAGGAGTGATATTTGATTTGACATCATAAAACCAACAACAATAATTAACGATCCCTGTCCGTGCACGTGTCAAGCAAAGTCATTGTTGAACTCTTCGGATAAAATGACAGCTGTCCTCTACTTTTGTTTTAACAGGACCTAACTCTTACCTTTTCATTTCCAATAATGATAGGTCGACATGCATGTTAAAGGCATCGTTTAACAATGTTAAATCTGAGATGCACGACCCTACTTGTTATCAGTGTCTGTGATATGGTGTAATATTGAAGCCCTAAAAAAAAATCGGGCTTCAAAATGATCAAGAAGTGCCTCAAAAAAGTAAAAATCTTTGAGTTACCGGTTTTACCATACTCGTTTTCACCAATAGACTCTAGTGTTATGAAAACCGTTAGGAAAACGCAAAATTTGGTTACGATTTCCAATCATAAATATCTTGATAATCAGACAGGCGATCGGCTTGTAAAAGTCATGGGGTTCCTGACTGACCTACAAGTTTATAATTATCATTGCAGCATGAGCTAAATCCAGGATTTTGTTTCAGAATCTGAGACAAGGTTACCGGATCCCTTTAAGTAGCTCAGCCTCAAATAAATGGTGTCTCAAACTACCTCACTCCACCCTAGCCAGCAGTGTTTCATGAAACGATAATTGTTTATAAGCTACTACATGACAAAAATCATGAACATCATCTATAACGCACTATACCTTTCTCTCCTTATGTAGGATGAAATAAAAGCCAATTTCTCCAAACTTCATCTGGACGAAGAAATATTGGTGACAACTATCTATAACCAAAACTGAACTGTAAAGCATGCATTTCTTAAGAAAGATATATTTCCATACCTTTAAAGCTAGTCACTCTGCAACTGAGAAATTTTTGGGAGTGCTGCTTCGGCGTAGCAGATCTGGCTATTCCTAATGCTCCAAAGTCTAGCAAAGAAATGCGAAGACCGAACTAATGCGATCTATGTACATAGCGTAAACATCGAAAGGTTCGTACAACTTTAGAAGGTTATAATAAAGTTAGTCTGCTAGCAACAGTCCCCCAACGTCGCCATCGAGATTTATTGACTAGTATCTTATAAAGTGTTATGGTTCAGAGAGCTCTAGTAGTCTAGGTCCATATTCATAAAAATCTTACAAAGCTAGCTGTTAACTAATTACATAGGTAACACATGTATAGTACATAGTCACTATAGTTCCTTCTGTATATTGATAAGTCGGGGTGATTGACGTATAATTGAACGTTTTTTTATGAAGGGTTCGCATTCGGGGGGGGGGGGCATAATGCACGTTGCACATGGGGCGTCATTTTGCTAACGTAGGACTACGTCAACGATTTGTACGAATGTTGACGCACCAGTAGAGATTCAAATCGCGCCATACGAGTAATAATTGTAGTATAAACAGTCCAAATGTTGCATTCTAATTTCTGGTACGTGCATTAATTACTTTCATAGTTGGGATTAGCACAGGTAATAACGTTATCAAAATGACACCTAGTGTGCAAAGGGTGGCTTGGGAGCGAATGTATAAAATAAGCCTCAATCTCGGTCGGTCTTATCTGCACCAAAATAACCATAACAGCAAGACAGACTTTGATCTGTGTGATCTACTTACATGAAAACAAATGTCATTCAATGTTTGATACGGCAGAAATCGGCTCGTCATGAATCGACTGTCGCAATTCAGTGGGAGTATTGCCTGTTGAGAGCCTGAAGGGTGTTATAACTCTTAATCATTTTACATGGAATATACACGCCATTCTGGCCCTGAGCACAGTATATTATAACACTGGGGAGTGTTTCACAAAGACTAAGATCGACTTTAAGTTGGACTTAAATATGGCAGGCCGTTCATGCCACTGTTTGCTCTCACCATTTACTGGCATTTGTCTCTCAAGGGACGTAAAAGTCATGGTCACAAATCTACAGAATATTGAAGGAAAAAACATCATCTAAAGATCATAATTATGAGAGCAAACAGTGGCATGATCGGCCTGCCATATTTAAGTCCAACTTGAAGTCGATCTTAGTCTTTGTGAAACACTCCCCAGAAATAGAAAGTGTGGTATGAAGACTACAGAATTTATTACAATGTCATCGTTAAACGTTGCATTGGAAAGCTCTTTTCGTGCGACCAGGGAGTTATTACACAGGTTGACAATTTACACTAATGAGCGACATTATCTCTCAAGGAAAGTGAACCCTGAAAAGAGCTTATAAACCTTCAAGTCAACTCTATTATTCTCAGATTTTTTTGTTCTCAGAGAGGTATCTAAAATTGGAGTACACTCCATAACAAAAGTTTCGTGTTTTCAACCAATTCCAAGCTGTGCACAAAATATTTGTTTTTTTCTCTTTCTTCACCGGTATAATATGTGAACAAATCGACGACGAGTACAGTCAAAATGGTTGAGATATTGCCAATTCCCCCGTTTTCCCCCTTTATCTCTTTATCTCTGTATATATCTATCTCTCTATATCTAGCTATTTTGTCTATCTATCTATATATCTACCTGTCTGTCCAGCTATCTATATATATATATATATATCTCTCTCTCTCTATTTTCTTTAATAATAATATATATTTTTTAATCCCTTTTTGTATTCTACCTATCTGTCTCTCTCTCTAACTCTCTCATTCTCTCTCTCTCTCTCTCTCTCTCTCGTTCTCTCTTTCTCTATCTCTCTCTCTCTCTCTTAAACTTGAACGAATTTTCATTGATAATTTTATTTTAAGAATTTTAATTCATCATGACAGGGACATTGTTTTGGTCACCAAACAAAAGTGAAAATTGTTTCTCTATTTCGACATTGCCCCCTCTCTCTCTCTCTCTCTCTCTCTCGTGCTCTCTCAATCTATCTAAATCAGCCTTACTTCTTCAGTTGTAATACGATTTTTGTTTTTGGTTAAACTTTTGCCTAAAATTGTGATTTATAAATTCATGTGGTTGTGTCATAGAAACAAAACTGTAACGAATTTCCAATGATAATCCTCTTTTAAGAATGTGTTATTCAACATGGCAAGGACATTGTTTTGGTCACCAAACAAAGGTGTAAATTAACGGACCCCGCTCATTCTCGAAAAGGACCAACTCTTGAAATGTTAAGATGGTCTGACCCCGAGACTCGTGACGAATCAGTTCAGTTTATTCCACTTCAGGCAAACCAAGGAGGTAAAAGGTCCTCCTTTCTCCTTGGGCAAACAGAAATTAAACATTATGTTTTGAAAACATCGGTAAATTGAGAAATTGCTGTGTTAGGAAGGTTGATAAACATTGTTCAAAGATTACAATGTAATCCAGTGGCGGAATCAGGGTGTGACAAGTTATAGGGGCCGCATTTGAGGGCTTTTAGTGAGCAATCTTGGTTACCCTTGACATTCCCATCCCCTCCTTCCCACCTCCACCGGTCCATTGCCGGTCAGAGCATCGTTGATCCGTCACTGCAGTGTACGGCGGAAATGGTTTGCAAGAAGAAATTTGATTTGTGAGGGAGAATGATGAGGAGAAAAAAAATGGGGTATCTGGAATTCGTACAAGACGAGATCAGTGCACAAAACTCACGCACCTTTCTTGAGACAATGATGAATATTGTAACTCAACTTTTACAAATCTTATTTCTTGACAAATTACTTATTTACGTTCAACTTTGCGTGTAATGTTACATGCGTGTAAAGATAGCCATTGCAGACCCCCCGCCCCCTCCCCATTTTGAACCCCTTGTACTAAATTCTCTTCTTTTAGGACAAATTACTTATTAACTAATTTGGTGAAATGTCACAGTGGCATACCCACCAAAAGGCGAAGCCGGTGCGGGAGGGCCCGTCCAACCCCTACCCCGACCCCCCTCTCCCCCGGCCCCCCACACACCTACTCTGTCGTTGAGTCCCATACATAATATTTTACAGTTAAGATTGTGTTGGCAGGCGGTGCTTTCTACAGCATCAACCTTCACACAATCAACCTCTCTCGATAGGTTCTTGGCATTATGATATACATGTATTTCAAAGGGACAACATTTATTCTGTCAAGAAAGTTGGCCTGCGGTAGGAAATGAAAAAGGAAGACTGCCAAAATCAACGCAGCAAACAGGATTCTTCTCATTTCGGCACACAATAATGAGGCAAACTTTCTCCCGACAGTTGTCTATACGTATACATCTTCATCAAAAGCACCTGCTCGTAAATGTCAAAGGTTAAGTGGCCATATTAGGATGAGCCTTGAGAGAGTTAATAAACCGTCTTCTTAAATGTTGCTATAATTTTATATAGCTGCAGCTCAACATTACACGACACCCCCCGCGTGCTTTGAACTTGTTGACCAAGATCGCACGATGTCATCTTCAATGGTTCGTCCACTCCCGACAAGTCTGTTAGCATTTATAATCAAGAACCTTCTGTAGAGTCGAAATGTAACGCATTATCAGAATCCTTAGGTTTTTAACTCGAAATAGTTGCACGAAGAAAAAGTTATAGGCCTACTTACAAGCGAAAGCAGAAATGAACTTCAAATACTTTGTGGCAACGCTTTACGCATGAAAGGGAATTATCATCGCAGGGGTGTCGATTTGTATCCGTGGTTGGGGGGATGATAGGTGCCAAAATATTTTCGGCAATGGATCAAAGCAACCAAGAGGTAGAAGCGTATGGCAGGTTGCACCCCCTTCCTTCCAAGTTATTAACTTTTTCAAGTCACCCTCAATAAAGATAACATTTCAGAGAATATAAGAGTGGTAATAAAATTAATAACATGCTAAATGTTAGTCCTGACTCTTGCCTGCAGTGTAGGCCTACCAGACTGATATCATCTATTTTTAAACGAAATTTAGACATTACCAAAAAAATCCAATGGTGAGGGATATCAACTTGTGAAAGTATTATGTTACCAGTGGGCAAATGCATTAATAAGCAACCAGGAAAGGTTCATGTAGACAGAAAATTCTTTATTTCCTGGTGATAGAAACATACATTTTATGAATATTGATGTCTCCAAACAACATTCATCGTGAAAAACCCATTCCAATATTCTGTGTAAGGAGATCTCAAAAAACATAGTTCTCATTAGTAAATGAAAAACATATTGCTTTTGGTTCTTCATTTGACTCTCTTCCTTCTTTAATTAAACCAACTGAATCCTCTCTGCGGGAAACTCAATTCAATGAAACAGAATATCACTGATGCAAAATTTGGTTCTCAAAATGACAGAAAATTTCCACTCCTGATCTCATACAAACTGTCTGTTTCTTAAAAACATAATATAAAACTTACGTTCCAACTACCAAACAACAAACTTCCATTATCTCCTTCTTCACCCTGATATACTTATCATACCAGATACGCTCTAAAATATAAGCATAATATTCCCCTATGGCCCTGACCAGAGCACTATTTTTTTTCAAAAACTTTATTATTGGAAGGGTGTTATAAACAAAAAGTCCCAAATTTCATTCAATCTTTTTTGTTTCTTGTTTTTCTTTTCACTTTCCTTTTAAGCCCTTTCAATAATGTGGCATTGATTATTTACTCGTTTTTAATTAGTTTTTGAAGAACTCCTAGGTGAAAGAAATCATAACTATTCTTGAATATTATTACTTGTTTTAGAACATGTTGGGCCTGTCTCACATTGCCTTCCATCATTCCATGGCAATTTTCCATGTTTCTTTCAGCTTATTTCTCACTTCTTTTCCATCCACTCAACTAATTCCTGATCATGCATTAACCTCATACCTACCATCACCCATGCCTAAGCTTTTAGGGAGGGGATCCCGTAAAGTAATTTTGACATTGTAAGAAATAAACATGAGCAATATTTCATTGTAGGTTACTTTAAAGTCAACCTCTTTTTCATCGCCCATTCACATCAGTTCCCTGAAGGAAATGCTGGAATATATATGTCCCTCTTTCTCTTGTCTTTCTTCCTTTTCTCTTCCCCTTCCTTTTTCTTCTGCCCGTTTCTTCCCCTTTTCCCTTTTTCCCAGGTAGCAAGCCCATATGGGGCCCATATGGGGATGATCTGGGTCACTTGTGCCATCTGGGCTATTAAATGGAACCCATATATGTATCCCATATGGGGCCAATATTTAGTAACCCATATGGGATCTATCTGGGCCAGCCCTTATGGGTTCCAGATGGGAATGGGCTGGGCGTACACATATGGGTAGAATATGAATATGCCCATATGGGTAACACATGGGGAAAATCTGGGGAAAATCTGGGTTAACCCACATGGGATATATCTGGGTTAACCAATATGGGTACCAGATGGGATTAAGCTGGGCATACCCATTTGGGCCCAGTTTGGTATGGGTCCCATCTGTCTTATATGGGTTTACCCATATGGGTCCCATATGCTTCTTGGGTGCAGATGCCTTAGGGCCCCAGATGGTTTTCCATATGGGGCCCATGTTTCAGAGAATATGGGACCCATGTGGGTCCCACATGGGCTTGCTACCTGGGTTATTATCCTCTCTGTCTCTCATTATCTCTCTCTACTTTTTTTGCACTTTTGCGCTTAGCTCGTTGCTTTTTAACGCTGCGGCTTTGCATTTGGCGCACTGCATTTCTATGATGCTGTTGATTGAATAAATTGAATAAATTCATCAATTCCTGATGAAGCCGTATGAACGAAATTCAATTTATTCTTGTCTCATATACGGTTGTCTCATTTACTTCGTTTTCTATTTATATATGTATGTATTATGAAAATGAGATAGCAAAATGTGTATATTGATGGTCATCTTGCGAGTAATAACCATTAACTACTCTCATCGGGCTCTCATCAATAATTTTTCTCTTCATTTTTTTTGTTTTGATGGTGAATTATTGGGGGGATGATTGTACAGGCCATCCACCCCACCTGAAATGTTGGGGGGGATATATCCCCCCCCCATCCCCCCGTGATCGACACCCATGGAATTATGCTAGTCTATTACAAAGTAAACAATTTGAAATTCATATACATGTATTTGAAATAATGCGAAGAAGCCATTTCTGTTTTATGATTGCTTAAGGCCTCGGATGACTTTTTACTTTTCAACAAGTAAAATTAGCTGCAGGAAGCTGAATTGTGCCTAAATCTATTCGGGCATGATATTCACCATTTATTTTGTATATGAATGATAAAAAATAGAGTATTGGAAGGTTTCAGGTAAAATGCTTTTGTTCAATTTGTTGTGGTGTTAAACGTGGAAGCCGAGTTCATCTAATGTCATTTCTGCTTATAATTACTCCTTTTTTTTATATAGCATTTTATTATCCTAAGTACGTGAAGATTGTAGAATGAGCATTGTTTAGGGGACAAGTTGCCATCCAGGAAGGTCGCCAGAGTCCTCCTTTTTGCGACGTCATTCACAAATAAAGGTCATCAACCTTTCGTAGTCGTCAGGGTTTTTCCCGCAAGACCAAACAAATAATAAAATAGAATAAAAGGGGGGTGGGGGCTTTGGAATCTTGGTGGTTCTTTCATTTTTTTACACGTGCCTCGTGAAAATTGTAATGTTCGCACGTTTCAAAAGGTGATGGACAATGCTATCGATATTGCCTTGATTTTTGGACATTGTTTACGATTGTGATAACAACAGCAACAACGAGTACCAACTCTTTCCGTCGAGAAGGGGAAGCCAGCCTAAGACTTTATAAATGATAACTCAACGGAGTGACAATCACTCTAAAACGCTTCTATTTTCATATCATTCTGCATTATGAGCGGGCCTATAGTAGGTGTCAATCTGGGGCGGTGACGGGTTATACATGAGGAGCGTGTTTGCAACGCGCTACAAAATGTCTATCATCAATGACCCTGTGGCGTGTGCTAACTAGGCTTCCAGGACCCGTTTCACAAAGCCTTTTTTACAATGACAGATGACAAACATCAGTGACAAATCTGCTGATTACCAATTAGAAGCAAGGATTTCACTAGCTTATAACAAAAACTGTCATTTATCACTGATGACAAGTTTTGTGAAATGGAGCCCAAGAGGCGCAAAAAAACACAACATCTCTTGTGTCAGATAGTGCCCTGAACTGGCTCCCCAACCTTGATTTGTCCAGAGACATCTCCCTGGTTATATTATCATTTTGTAAATGTCTCTGATCTGTCCAGAGAGCTGTAAATAGTTCTACGAAATGAGATGATCAGAAGCGTACATGATCGGACATAAATAAAGGCATATAATTATGAAAAAAAACTGTCCTCATTTTATTACATTCTATGTAAAACATTATACAGTCACGATCAATTTATACGAATACAAACCTAGTAAAAACACATGGAAATAATCAAAAGTTAGTACTGTTTTGTCGTCTGCCTGATAAATCCATAAATATGATAATGATATCGGTCTCCGTCCACAGACATTAAACAAATATATTCAAATTTATGCACGGTTACCTGTATATATCAATATAACTCAATAGTCATGATTGCAAATTACATAAATTAGTTGCTGCTAGGTTGGGCAAACATATTTTGCCTTACCTAACAACACGTGATGTATGCAATAAGCGTTCTCGTGAAATACAATTATTCGTACAGGTGAATGAAATAATTCATAAGAAGGCGCTTAACAAAGACGGATGCATTGAATGTGATTACATTAGAAAACTGGCCTATACAGTGCTATATATGGCTACAGATATATAAATACCTTTGTTAGGTTAGGTAGGAGATGAAGTGGAAGACAGTTAAAGTAAGATTTTTAAGAGGTGTCGTGGTCGAGTGGATACGTCGATCACAAGGTCCTCGGTTCGAGTCCCGCCGCGGCACTAATGTCCTTTGGCAAGACATTGATCAACATGTGCCACTCTCCACCCAGGTGTTAAATGGGTACCCGGTAGGATGCGAAAGCCAATGTAGTATGCTTAGCAATTTGAGCCTAGTAGCTCTTGCTGGAATGCTCCCCAGGGAGTGGAGAAAGTGCATACATTGTGTGCGGGCAAGCCAGAATCCGATGACCGGGGGTAATAACTGTAAAGCGCTTAGAAATTCGGACTTGCCGATGTATTAAGCGCTATATAAGCAGAAATATTATTATTATTATTATTATTAAAGATAGTGGCAATTTCTGCTCTTTTATGAGGAATGTATATATTTGAATTTACAGATGAAAATACATTGCACTGTCAAACTTGAACATGGGAAGATTAATACATCCTATATAAGCATAAAGATGAGAATATTAGTGCTTTGTATCCTATGGAATAGGCGCTATTTATACAATTCAAGATTAGTATTGTTTGTTTGTTTGATTTTATTTCTGCCTTTTCAACATAATAAAATGTAATATACACACTAGGTACATATATATTATCAACTAAAGTAAAAATACATATATAATCATATCAAAATATAAATCAATTAAATAATTTTACCTTAAAAAAAACAAATAGTTAAAAAAAAAAAAAAATGCATAAGACCACCATCTTAAGCTAGAGCTTGAACGTGATGGCGGCCTCAAGAAAAGAAACCTATAATGGACGACCAAACTATAATATAGATAAACAGAAATAAATTATTTTTAACAGCTACATATTAATGAAGGAAATCATTTTTTTTTTAAGGCATAAGGTGAAATGCGTGAATTTTAGATGTGTATATTATATGTGTATGTCTTTTTCAACGTGTTATTTATATTCTTGTTTATGTATGTCCATGTGCAAGTGTATGTGCGAGTGCTTGAGTTTGGAGCGCTTATTAAATTATGACTTGTATGCTGATAATTTATTACTCTTCACAGCAGCCTCGCAAGAATTATCGTGGTACATGATTAAACAGTTGGAAGACCATTCCATAAGTCAGAGCCATGGTGTCGGATAGACTTATGCGCAATTAGAAATTTTGGGATCTATCGAATGAAAGTATGAAAGTTCCGAGAGTTTCGTGTCGGATAAGAATGAATTGAGTTGTATATAACAAACAGGTTGTGAAATGCCGATGGAAGTAGGTTATTGGAGTATTTGATCATAAAGATTGCAACCTGAAGTATTGATATCAAAAACTGTTAATGTTTTCAGCTATTGAAATAAAGGTTCTAAATTTCTAAGAAAGGGTGACACGGTACAAATGCGAATGGCCTTGTTTTGCAATAAATTAATGGGATTTAGTTTTGTCTTCGCACAACTTGGATCGTTATAATATATAGGCTTATGATTATTGTCATGATCATTATTTAGAGATGGGAATGCATATTTACATCATCATAAATTTAAGAATACATCTGTATCGGAATATAGTTATCCATATATCAACGTATAGATTTGAATTCATTGATTTTCACTATCTCATAGTGTGAATACATTAAGTTACAGACGAGAATACATTAACCGCATTGTGAAGTATAGTTAAAAAAGAAATACATTATAATACTGGAAGATATCAATATTTTTACTTGTCATGGCGTTCCCAGCGGGTATTCCCCTGTATTCTTTGAATTTCACTGTCACACAAATCGTATCATTTTTTTAATATATAGAAATGCATACAAATATATTTACAAAATGGCGGTTGAAAACAAGGTATGAAACATTTCATTATCTAACATATTTTTCTCCAAAAATAGATTAGCATAGCGTGCGCTATCTAGGTTGTTTTGCTGTCACCAGGGATTCTATCATCTCCCTGCTGTCACTATCAACATTGGTTAATCACACACGCATTATCTCGTATTGTCATCGTCCCATTGACCCTTTCAGGGTTACCAACCAAGGTTTGCAAAAACGTGCATGTACATACAAAGAAAGACAATTTTGTGAGGCACGTTTTCAACCAATTGGCCTTTTCTCCAATTGTTTTTTTTTCCCTGGCCCATTATATCTTACCTTAGAAATCATGACGATGACAGAATTGGGAACTGAATATAGAGGCATATGCCTGCGTTCAGAAGCTTCCATAAGTAAGTAGTATGAAACCATTTTGAATAAATTTAGTGAAAAGGTCATGTTCTTGGTCTAAAAGCATTAGTAGATACAATGTTAAGAATTGAGCGGTAGAAACTGCGTAAAGCATTGAAATTGTTGAAAAGTTCAGCTATTCTTCCGAACCTTGTATGGTAATTTCTTGTTGTTCATCATTATTTCTTTGTGAGAAAGGATCAACTCCAGTATTTCAGCCAGATAAAAACTGTTGTGAGGACAATGCCTCAAACATCTAGATAGTAATGGTATCGATGAATTAAAGCACTCGAATTCCCGAAAGGAGAAAAAGTTGGTAACCTGTAACTATTCTCACAAAATGTGGATGCATTATTATCATTAATTGAAAGAATATCGACTTATTGATGATAGTTTGGAAGAATTTTTTTCTTCTCATTTTTCCACCGGATACAAATCACTTTAATTGAGATGCCATCCGTGGGTCAACGTACAAGGTACCAAGCAGTGGCAGTTTGAATTCAATGAGTTCATGGATTTTCAGAATAGATTTTTTTTTTAATGCTGTTTGAACTGTTATACTGTTTGTGACGATTTCAGACGAGGAGGGGACGAGCCTCTTCCGGAGTTTAGGAGCAGTAGAGAAGAAGCTGCAACGCCAGTTAATAATAATAATCCGTTCTTGTATATCGCACAACATAATAAAATATAATGTCCCTATGCGCTTCCAAAGAGCTTTGGAAATCATTACCCTAGCTTAAAGCCCAAGTCCACTCCAAAAATAACTTACTTTCAATAGAACCAGAAAAATCAGACAAACCAATCAAAAAAAGTATGAGCCAAATCAGATAACTGATAAGAAAGTTATGAATTTTTAATGACATGAAAAACTTTGAAAATCACTACACAAATTGGCAACTCACTCATGAGTCTGTGGCGTATGGTCCTCACTATCCACTAAATATTTTCTTTATATTGATAATATAAATTTCCTATTTTCACCCTAAGAATATTATATTTTCTTCACCCCAGCATCCAAGTTAGATTGCTAGTAATATGTTTTTGTATGGATGCACAAATAAAGAGTAATTTTTGTCCAGTTAAATCATGAAAAATTGAATTTTGATAAACTATTTATATAAAAATCAATAATTATGAAATACAATATTCAGAAAATAGTATCAATTCTTCGTAAAAGTTTTTGGGAAATGTCATGCACGCAATATGATACAAATCATATAACCTGGGCAAAGGCATAGGGAAATCAAGTTTTGGGGATAAAAAGGGAAATTAATGGGATTAAACTATATAAAGCAATTGATAAGTTGTGAGGACATGACGTCACAAACTGATAACCATCTTCATTGTTCCATAGTTTTACATACTTTTTCAAAAATTCATAACTTTCTTATTAGTTATCCGATTTTGCTCAAACTTTTTTTGATTGGTTTGTCTGATTTTTCTGCTTTTATTGAAATTAAGTTATTTTTGGAGTGGACTTGCCCTTTAAGCTCCGGCAGCCGTCATCAGCGGCTTCAGCGCACAATGCATGTCAAGGAATAATCCTACCCTGGCAGGTCTCCATTTACCTCACCTGGGAGGAGTGTGGCAAATGTAGTTTAACGTCTTACCATATAGGACGTTAGTGATTGCATAAGGACTTTGCATGAGCTCCTAATTATACAGCAACCGTGGTCATTTCCAGACATTTGGAGGTACGGATGAGTCTGCATGGTGACTTTTCACCTTGTGACTTGCGCCATAAATGGTTCCTATTCAAAGTTTGCACCTCCGTTTTCTTTGCCAGCCACCTCATTCAGCTCCTTGCCCTCTTTCACTGCGGGTTTGTAGCACCACATGGCCAGGAGATACATACAACAACCCGCTGCTTTGAGAGACACGGCTATGACGGTCATCCTCCAGGCTAGATTAGCATTGTCGTAGATCCAGCAAGAACCTCGTGTGCCACAGACGTCCTGCCAGAGGATGCACGCCTGATCTATCACGGCACCGAGCAGGATAGGACCTGGTACTGATCCTGGAGGGAGGGAGGGAAGGAGAGAGAGAGCGAGGGAGGGAGGGAAGGAGAGAGAGAGCGAGGGAGGGAGAGAGAGCGAGGGAGAGAGAGCGAGGGAGGGACAGAGAATGAGGGAGTGAGAGAGAGCGAGGAGAGAGAGAGAGAGAGAGAGAGAGAGAGAGAGAGAGGGGGAGAGAGGGAGAAAGAGAGAGAAAGAGAGAGAGAGAGATGTGGAGACAAAGACAGAGAGAGGAAGAGAGACATAGACAGAGGACCAACGTGGGTATACACAGAGGCATACATAGAAAAAGCCACAGAGATATCATTTTTGTGTGTTAGAAGGGGGGGGGGAGAAGAA
This sequence comes from Mesocentrotus franciscanus, assembly GCA_037976565.1. Taxonomy (NCBI): domain Eukaryota; kingdom Metazoa; phylum Echinodermata; class Echinoidea; order Camarodonta; family Strongylocentrotidae; genus Mesocentrotus; species Mesocentrotus franciscanus. The sequence goes on from CP137668.1 coordinate 10,995,726, forward strand.
AGAGAGAGAGAGAGAGAGAGAGAGTGAGTGGCGGGCGAGGTTTTGAGAAATAAAGAGTACGGTTAAACTTTTTAATGATTGCGGTGCCGACATTATATTACTAGGTTACATGCCACAAAAGGTTATAGAATAGGGCAGGGATCATCACATCCCGTATCCCATAAGTCAGCGCCATGCCATTGACTTTAATCTGCCCATAACTAGGTGCTGATGACGTCTACTCAGAAATTGACGCCGAGGTCATCTGTAAACTTGTTGGTACCGAAGCCATTCACGCATCGGACCACACTGCGGTCTGCGGACATCATCTCTAAAAGTCGGCGCATATGCTTTCTACCCAAAATTCGGCTCTGACCTTTTCTTTTTCATCCGGACAGTAGAATGATAACAATACCCTGTGGGAAACTTGACTGGCCTATTGGAGACAACAATGTATGCAACCCCACCCCTTCTCTCTTTCCCGCCTCCCCTATCCCTGTATTCGCGTCTGATTTATTCGGGTAAACGAGCTGAAAGTATAGGTCTTACCAAGTCCGCGTTTGAACACTGAGTTGACTCCAACAGCCATGGACCGTTGAGAATCGGGCACACACCTGTCAACATAAAAAAATAAAATATTGGAGAAATTATAAAACGTAGTAAAATGGTTTTATCCTGAGATGATAATCGACTAAATCATTTAACAATGCCATTGATTGTTTCTTTAAAATTTCGAATGATCATGATAACGTTTCTCGTTTATATTCCTCGCATTATTCTCCGAGAAATCCATGTCGCCGCACTAATATCATTTGGCAGGACATGAATCTACATTTGCCACTCTCCACCCAGGTGTAAATGGCTATCTTGGCAATTGCTGGGGTAATGATAATTGCAGGGCCATCAGGGAGAACAGTATTGGTGCTGATGAGGCTTCCCTGGGTAAACAATTTATCATTATCATTATTAGTAGTATTATTGATATTGATATTGATATTGTCATCGATATCGCTATTGCTATTGTTATTGTTACTGATGAGGCTACCCTGAGTAAACAAGACATATTATTATTATTATTTATTATTATTATCATTATCATTGTCATTAATGTGGTATTAGTTTAATTCTTTAATCATTTTACGCACCTGAGGATGACATTGAGGTCGGGAATCTGGGCAAAGAAGACGAGGAAGACGAACAGGGCAGCGACCACGGCGAAGACATAAGGTTGATAGCTACACGACGTCCGGCACAATCCCGAATCGACAGTCTGTATCGATCCCTGCAGACATTTACAGTTTGCGTATGTCTGCATGTCGTCAATGTACGAAAGCGTGACAAAATAAGTATGATGGCGAACAGAAGGTGATAAGGAAATTGAGATATCTATCACAGGGGCGGATTCAGTTGCCTTTAAAAAGCGGTAGGGTCAAAAAGTTGTCACATTTTGTGGTGTCATGTACGTGTACGATTTCAGAGGGGTACAAACATGTTTCCGTTAGGCAAGGGCCTCTGCAATATTATGATTTTAAACAGGACTCGGAGTGGCTGTGTCCATTCCATTAGCCCTTCACTGATTTACTAAGAGATGGAGGAAGTTGACCAAAATAAGAACGAGACGAAAGAAAATATAAGAAGATAAAATCATAACTAGGGGAAAATGGAAGAAGAGAATAGTAGCATAGTTTAAAGAAGGCAAACTAACTTACCCCGTTGCCATGGTCTGTCTCGCAGCCTGCATGGCAAGGTGTGAAATAGTTTTTATCCCCAGCGCACACTGGGAGAAACTGTTCGACAGCGCAGGAGCAATCGGAATTACAAGTTGATGTCAAGTTTATGTTGGTGTCGCTCCCTAGACTGTAATAATTGTGAGGAATGGGTAAATTGAAAATTGGGGGGTAAATTGAAAATTGGGAGGTAAATTGAAAATTGGGAGGAAAATCAACTATCAGAATGTTTATAGACATAGGTTGATATTGTAATCACAGTATGCGTATACGATAACTATCATAGCTTGATTAGCATAATGCAAAATAAATGACGTATCGTATGTAACGGGTTCCATTTACTCTCCTCTCTCTCTCTCTCTCTCTCTCTCTTTGTCCCTCCTTCTCTCTCTGTCACACCCCCTCTCTCTCTCTTTCGATTTCGCGACGCCCTTTTCATTTATATAGAGGTTCCAACGTGGGAACACAGTGGTATATGGTAAAAGACGCTCAGCTGTCAGGTCCTTGATTCGATCGTCGCTCGGTGCTTACACCACCCGGCCCTGGACAAGATGTTTTACCCAAATTTTTCCTTCTCGAGCGATGCTATAGGGTATAAAATAATTATGATAGCCCCCCATCCCCCTCCCAACTAGTCCAGAATCCGACCGATTTAATTTTGTTATAATCTGCACCACCGCGATCTCCCCCTACTTGCTGTGCAACCCGAAGATGACGTGATCCCCGAATTTCTACGCCCGGCATCGATGTGTATCCCTGATCTGTAAGGAAGAAATCTTTTCCCTACAGATCAGTGATGCGTACGGATTCGTGGGACGCCATCTTCGGCTTGCAGCAGGTAGGGGATGGGAGAGATCACAATTATCGCGAAATAACAATTTAATAACACCATCCAGATTCTGGAGTTGCCCCCTGAAGAGCAGTATTAACACTCATGATAAGGCTATCCCGTGTAAATACCACTCATGCTACTACTATTACTACTACAGTACTCTACTAAAAATACATTTCTAAAGCTGTTGCCAAAGCATACTCCATAATTATCTTTATTACCCAATTTCCGTAGGACTGCTTTAATTCTTACTTTGTCATGTCGATGTAGGACACTGTAACACCGGCTAGTTCTTGCTGAGGACAATGCCAGAGGAAGATGAGCGATATAATTCCCGTTATGAAGCTAGCAGCTGCAATCAACTTGAGCAAACCTCGGATATCCAGTTTGAGACGCTTCAGAACGAACCCAGCGGTCAGGGAACCGAAAATACCGCCAAAGATAGCCAGTATACCTACGAGCAGTACATGGCACAAAATACGGATTTTTAAAGGGATTCTCTGCACAGTAACAATAACTGTAATTTTGATAACAGTTTTAAAAGATATATAGTGTGGTCTTTATTTCAGAAATTATTGTGTGTAATATCATATAAACATGTAAGAATACCAGGTAAATTCTGACAGTTGTACGGCAGATGCCTTTTGTTTTTATTTATGTAATTAAACCTAAGGAATAACTCGATGTCACAACTGGTAGACTGGTAGAACACGATTGCAAAGGCTCTCGAAAGATTTACCTGTAATCAATTTCAAAAGCATTGCCTATATATCACCTATTGAAATGAGCAAACGTTACAATGCTGTATTACGTAATCCAAACACGAGTTTGCGAAAAAATTTGCGAGCATGTTATAACTTATTATATCGACAAGAATAATTTTTATTTTCTCCAGTAGGCCCTACGTTAGAAAGAAAAAAATGGTTAAAATCCCTCTCGCTTGTCTTTCTCTCTCTCTCTCTCTATCATTCTCAAGCGGAATTACCCATATTATCTTATGAAATGTACTAGGTGATCTAATAGACTATCTTAATGAGTACAGACCTGTAAGTATGGTCGCGAAACCAGCCGATAAAGAGAACTGATTCTCGAAGACTTTTGGCAAGAAAGCGTTGAAGCCATTGATGAGGAGCGCATCGGCCACGCCCCCTAAACACGTGAAGACAAAGGTAGGGTTGGTGAACAGGTACCGAAGCGCCCTCAGCAGGTCCAATGGACGTTCTCCAAATCCAGCTCTCGTTGTTTCCTCCACGCCCGAGTTGGCGTGAGCTTGAATAGCTTTCTCTGCGCGGATTTTCGCTGTAGCTGTGTGGAATTATGATTATTATAAATATGTAAGTACAACAATAACTCCTCTCTGTCATGATTAGTACAGTGGACCTTGTGGCAGATTCATCTTTTGCTAAACAACAACAAGAACTACTACTACTACTACTACTACTACTACTACTACTATTACTATTACTTCTACTACTACTACTACTACTACTACTACTACTACTACTACTACTACTACTACTTCCCGACAATTCTTTAACAAGGAAAAACAAATAAATAAATAAATTGCATGTTAAATAATGAGTCAAAACTACATTACAGTTTAAGCTGAATGTCACTATACAGAAAATAAGTACATCATATTGAAGAAAAAAAAATTACAATCAAACATGATCACAACACATTTATGTAACATATACAACATTGAGAACTCAAGTCATAACGATAGACAACGATGACAAGGTTTGTGTTATTTATCGTCGTTAAACAGATACAATGTAATTAGGCATTTACTTGGAAACTCTTTTGGGAAGAGACTGAGTGGTATGATAATGAGGAGGGTAATGCTACCAACGATGAGGAATCCCAACCACCAAGCTCCTACCCAGCCTGGATCAGACGTTGATAACATCACTCTAAGAAATGAAGAGAGAGAGAGAGGGGGGGGAGGGAGAGGGGGAGAGGAGGAAACAGATGAAGAGAGAGGAAGGGAGAGGAAGAGGGGAGGAGAGAGAGAGAGAGAGAGAGAGAGAGAGAGAGAGAAAGGGCGGGGGATAAAGAGAGAAAGGGAGAGGGAGGGGAAAGAGAGGAAGAGAGAGAGAGAGAGAGAGAGAGGGAGAGAGGAAGAGGGGGAGAAAGAGAGGAAGAGAGGAAGAAAGAAAGAGAGAGAGAGAAGAAAAAAAATAGTCATTGCACACACTAACGTATTTTAAAAAGGAGTACGGGGACAACTTCTGCCCCTCCCTCCCGACAGTTATCCGACAAAAATTGTATCCACTTGTTATATGGTAGTATAGTTAGCAGATAAGAAACTCATTGGGAGTCAGTAATGGAATCGAAAGAAATATAGACTAGGTTTAAGTATAATATGCTTGTCCAGGATTGAAGATGAGAATTCGTTTAGTGTAAGCAGGGAGATCTCCTTGGTGTAAGATCCTGACCGCGGAGTGATCGTCACCGGAACATGCTTCGTGTAACCCCTTTTCCCATTCAACATTTTCGTTATAGTTTGAATTCTTTACACTTTCAATGATGGCACGCCCCTCTACCCCACCCCGTAGCTAAGCCACAATTTATAAGCAAAGAACATACCCTTCAGGTATGCTGATCTCTGTGAAGATGTTTAAAAATGAACCCGATAAGATGAATCCAAATCCAGGCCCAAGAACGACACACGCGAAAAACGTCCCTGCAAAGAACAAACGGATAAAAACAAAGTTAGTTTTTTTTATATTTCTCTCCTCCTCTTCGAATTTTCATTGTTTTTTTTTTCAATTTCTCTCCTTGCTGCATGACTGTTTCATTTTGTTTATATACAGTATATTTCAATTCTGTTGATAACATAAATTATATTAATCATATTCATTAAGTCAATTTACGCGTTCACACTTTCATATTTTCGAGCTTTTGTCGTTTTATTCCTTAAATGGCTGTTTACCATTTTATAATCCGACGTTATAATTGGTGCATACTGTTTATCTCTGCCCTCTTTCTGGAATCGCATTAATATAGATTCACGTTTTCTGTTTGTTTGCTGTCCACTGAACATGTATATGTATCTTATTATTTATCTTACTATCATCTCATTTAAGTCTCCCCCTCTCTTTCTCTCTCTCTCTCTCTCTCCCCCTCTCTCTCTCTCTCTTTCTCGGTTTCTCTGTCTCATCGTCTCTCGCTCTCTCTCACTGCATCTCACTGTCTCACCTCCACAACCCATTCATCTTTGTCTTTAAAGTCTCTCTTTTTTGGGGTGATGCCTTTTCCTTTCTCCCTAACCCCCACACACACATCACCATAAATTGATCCCTGCATGGTTTTATCGTTTTCCCCTACACCTCCCCCTCTCTCTCTCTCTCTCTCTCGCTCTTCCTCTATCTCTTTCTCTCTACCCACTATGTATTTACCAAAATAAGGTCCATATGACTTGTTCGACACGGACTCGTCCATTGCGGTGAGACCTAACGTGTACAAAGGCAGGAACCAATCCCAGCTACCACTTGTGCTGCACAAAACAAGTAGATATAGTTGGACAGGTCCGAATTCGAATCCCCGTCCGGCGAATCACAGGTGTCACCCCCTCCGCTTCCATTGCGATCACACACCCCGCTGGAGGAGCTGTTACCCCCACCGCTCACGTCCACATAGGAGTAAGGCGGGCTGGTGAAGTGGGGTAGGGCGTAGATAATGCCGGAGAGACCAATCAGGACGCAGCCCACGCCCACCCATCGGATCTTGTGACCACGCCCACCGACGTACACGGTGAAGAGCACAAAGATGATATTGGTGAAGTCGTAGACGCTGACAAGTATACCAGTGCTCTGGCTGGAGAGCCCGAAGCGACGCTCTATTGATGTGATGGAACCGGGAGTGAAACCGTTTACTATCATACCCTGGGAATGAAACAAGATAGGTGGAAGGAGAAAGAGGGGGACGAGGGACGAGAGTGAGAGAGAGAGAGAGAGAGATAAAGATGGAAAAAGAAGGGAAAATGATTCAGAAAGAGGGAGAAAATAACGAGGACAGGGTTAGTGTGTAGTTTGAACAGAAATTGAGACCGCAGTAAACGAGATAAAACGAGGTACGGGGAATATTATCATAAAATATATTTAATACGATACACAATTTTAACAGACAACCTCACGGCTCCAACATAAGGTGACCCTCTGTCCTAGGATTAGTAATTTCAAAATTCTCGGGGGCTGCAGCCCCAAAACACTCCGCATTCAACGGCGATGCTTCTTTAATACGCGTCGCCAGAGTATTGTGAAGGGGAAGGTTTGAGGGATGATGTATCAATAATAAATTACAAACTCGCTAGCAGAAACCACACATTACAATAAGCCGCTCCCCCCACAAAAAGGAGTAAAAAAAATTTTTTTTTAAAGAAGCTTATTCTTTGTAGTTTTTATGTTGTCGAACGTACCTGGAGAATGGTTGCGAGGCAAAGGGAAAGTAGGAGGAATGGTGGTTTCCTGAGTTTCTGTAACCACCCTGGTCGACATCCAAACCATCCACAATCAAGATTCGGTGCACTGCCATCATCAACCACGACTCCGTTCACGCCGCCGTATCTATCGCTCGGTGTAGCACTGCCATCGGGGGACCGTAAGGATGTCGAGGCGGTGTGCGGTGTCGCCGAGGGCGGGGATGAGTCGGGTGAAATGCCTTGTTCTTTGGCGAGTTCGTCCTGATCAGATAATGCTATCTGCGATGTCGAGGTGCGGCCTTGGTAGAATGCTTTCCCCGACATTGTTGAAAGTGTTCAGTGAACGCGGTGGGTTGAATGCTCACTGTATCCACTGTTCTACATGAGACAGAATTGACAGAATTCAAAGCAACGTAAGGTGTGGGCCAAGGAAGCAAAGTTCTTCTTTTCTCATCCCTGTCTCTTTCATTGATCATGACTTAAAAATCAATGCAAACAATTTAAACTGTAAGAAATTGACTAATTGATCTATTAATGTATAAATTGTATCGAGGTTAAAGTCTACCCATATCAGGCATAAGTATTTTTTTTCTTCTTTCTTTGCACAAAACCGGTTTTCAAGTTGAATTGATTCAATTCCAATAAAAACATTTATACATACATTCAAGTCATTCCTTTACAATCTGGTAAACAGAAATACAGAGCAGACGCAAATAATGAAGGGTACCATAAAAGGCGGTGATGATAGTCCCCTGATGTAATAAAATAGAAAAGCAAATATTGTTATACACTGCCATGACTTATAAACTTTGTCTCTCTCACATACATTTCCATTATCTTTTTTTCCCGACCATATCATAGCAGCTGACACATGCAGAGCGAATTGTGTCTCTCGAACACGATGTTAGCTATAGGACCTCCATGCAGTGGCGGCTGAGCTAGGGGGCAAGTATCCCTTAAGTGCCCTTTTTTATATAGGGAAGGTGCCCCCTTTAACTTGAGATAAGTGCCCCTTTTTATTTCAAATATGTGCCCGTTCCACATTCTTACAAGTGCCTCTTACAACCTGTGATAAGTGCCCCCTTCACCGATGATAATTGCTACTGTTCAAATCTGACAGGTGCCCATTTTCAAGGAAATAATTCTCCGATATTAATAATTGTAAACAGTTTATATACGCCAATGAAGAAGCCATGAGAATATGTTCTCCTTTCTTTTATTTTGTTTCTCTCTTCCTTGTCTCAAAAAGTATCCAATGTCATCTCTGTATCCCATTCTACACTGCAGTCAATATCAATTTACTCTGGACCCTAAATATTATATTCGGTTAAGTCGTTTCAAGTACAGAGCTATTGATGATACACTAAACTTGTAATAATCTGCTGGCAGTTGCAATTACTACAACAGATGATAGAACCAAAGCCAAAGTGGGGAAAGCAAACCTCGTATCTTGGTCCATAATTTACTAAAATGTAAATCCAACATGGGGCTTTATTGTTTAATCATCAAAGGAAAGTGGTCTGCAGTCCAAATGTCTTTTTATAAAGTGATCTGAGTAGACCCACGGTCGAGTTGACCTGAATTAGTAGTATACAGACCATTGTAGTTAAAAATCCAGAATCCAGACCCATCCAGCCGGAGTTTACGACAAATGCTCTGGCGACAAATGCTCTATCGACAAATGCTTCGGTCAGCATCGATTTCCTGACTTCAATCATGAATTAAACACTTAACCTAATCTTAACCCTAAACCTAGCCCCAATGTCAACCCTAACCTAACCAAAATCTTTGGAAGAGAAAAAAGAAAAGAAAGAAAAACAAGACAAATACGACTGCGTCTCCTATATGCCTCCGCCCTAAATTCAGTTAAGGAAATGGATGGAATTATTCTTGAAATATCAATATGAAAATAAAAGCCTACAATTACATGTCAACTAACGAATATGATCTTTGCCCTTTGACCTTTGACCTACGTACTCCAAAACCTAATCAGATTTTCTTCATATGATGATACATATTGATACACACATACGTAGAAACAAACAATAAAATCATCCCTGATAATCTAATCACAATGTAGGGGTATAAGGGCCTACCAATGTCTAAAAATTGTATATTTTCGCTTTGAGGTTTCTCTTTGAAGGTGCCCCTTTTTTCCAGAAAGTGCCCTTTTTTGTTAGTGCCCCCCCCCCACTTTGAAAGACACTCCGCTGCCTCTGCCCCCATGGGAGAAGAAGTAGGGCTCAGGGTACTCGTGCCACCCCCTCTCCCATTTTTGACCACACTGATTGTTGCTCATGTAGGTGAGGCGATGGGGAATGGGAGGTGGACACGCGCCCCAGAAATTTGGACAAAGATTTTTTTTTTTAATGCAATAAATACTGAGTTAAAACTGCATTACACTTATCCTGAAGTGCTCTTCAGTAAAAAAAAAAATTCACTATTTTAAAATGAAAAGGACTGTTATTTCTTTCGCCACGCATCATCGCATAACAATTTTACATTTTATCTAACATTGAAACATTTCAAAAAAATCCGTTAACTGCATTTAATATAATTCAGGCAGACAATGTTTTGATAAGAGCCAGAGAATGCAACTTTCTTATTTCGTCGTCGGAGACACCTGCTCTGGAAATGTTCCAGGGGTCATACCCTATTACATTTAGAATTTCGCCAAAAATTGTCTAAATCATGATTAAAAGCTACCTACCCCATTAAAAGAAAGAAGAAATTGTATGTGCATATAGGCTTATAGGCTTATAGCCTTTTTTGATTTACATACCAAGATTTACTCGTGTGATTAAACAATGCAATAAAATCTTTAAAGTTCGGAAGTACAAAATACAAAATCATTCAGTCGCTTGGTAGTTGCACTCACTTACACGCAAATCTACGTATTAAGGGGAACGGGGGTACCCTTACATACTCTAATTCGTTCGGCCGCTTTCCGAATGTCCCCCCCTCCTCAGGTCATAATAAACGACCGTCGACACTTCGCCCACGCATGAAAGTAATATAATTTTACATGGTAATCAGTTGAGCATCACATTTATTAAACTATTGTGACGCCACTAACGCCTATATACGAGAGGATAAATTATAAATCATTAAGTTATTCAGTATTTTTTCCCAAGTTAAGTCAAATTATTTGTGTAGAAGTTAAGGTATTTTGTCCATAAGTTACTGACAACTTAAGATTTGATGATTTTCTCATTTGAAAACCATACAATTGCTTGGATCACAAAAAAGGTCATGGATAATTATAATTTTGATTCTAATCAATATTCAGAGTTCGAAAATACGTAGGCCTTTGGGATAAATACCTTGAACTTGCCCTGGTAGACACACTATCCGATTCAAGACAGTAATTAAAAAGATCTAAATCCTAAAGTTCTCGGACTTTCCCCGTCAGAAACAACATTCAGTGGGGTAGCTACAGCTAGGGGGCACGCGGGGGCATTTGTTCCCTAATCGAATGAAAAAAAGAAAAAGAAAGAAAAGCTAGAAAAGAGAGAGAGAGAGAGAGGGAAAAGGAGAAGGCCCTTGCAATGGGTGGACTCATGCTACGCCACTAAAAGTTTTCATGATCATAACTTTCAAAGTAGGAATTAAATTAACCCTAAATATCTCGGACTTATTACCTCAGCAAAAAACAACAACAAAAACTAATGGCCTCTTCACTTTCAAAGTAGGAATTCTATATATCCTACATGTCGGGGTAATATTTTACCTTTAGGACCAGACTTTGTACCTGTAAAGGGCAAGTAAATAGACCAAGTCTGCTTTTACAAACATGGTTAACAGCCATTGTATTTATGTAGGTATTGGTCCTCAGAGTCCTCTATTACATTCTGGCGTGCTTAAGACACCATCAGAGGTTGAGAGCTTGAGAGTTACAATATTTACTTTATCTTTTTGTTTTTTGGGGGTCACCAAACCAGACAAAATAAATACAAATAGGCGCAACTTACTCTTTAAGGGAATATGATTTAAAAGTGCAAAGTCCATGTAGGTAATGATATTTTGTATCAGACCTGACGTGCATTGGCCATGGTAAATTGCAGATTGGTCTATACACCCAGCCCGTCTACTATCCACATGGTCTCATAATCATTCGTCTACTTATCATTTGGTCTAATGACCATTCAGGCTAATAGTCATTTGGTCTAATTTCCATTTGTTCTAATCTCCAATAAGTCTACTACCCATTTGGTATATCGCTCATTTGGTCTAATTTCCAGTCGGTCTGACTCCCAGTTTGTCAAATGCCAATTTTGTCTCCCTGCGATATGATCTAATACCCATTTAAACATAAATAATGATAATCATTTAATGATAGGAAAAGACCATTGGGTAGTACTAGACGAACTGGTTGTAGACCAAATGGGTATAATATATAAACCCATTGTCATCACATAGGCCGCTGATTGAGAGGGATGTGGCCACTGGGGTAGCCAGACCGGTGTTGAACAGGGGGAGGAGAGAGAGAGGGGGGTGGGTGGAACATAAAATCACAAAGTCGCAATATAGTTCCGTGGATGACTTTTTTTTTAAACGGATGAAGGGGGCATGGCCCCCTTATACCCCCTGTTTACGATTATATGTATGTGGCTCATAGCGCAGGAGGTATAGGCCTTCGCCATTTTCGCTCTTTTAGGCAACTCCCATCCGAATGATTATACATGTATTATATGAGGGAGGTAAAGTACCCTTTTTTAATTTAGTGACAATTGTATCAATTAAGTTGATAGCTCTACCATATAGCTTGCAATAAGATGAAGTATCAATGATAATGATATAGGATAACGATGTTTTGATTGCCAACAAAATATTAATATTTGATTCTATTGGTAACGCTTCGGACCAAAAATGTAACAAATTAATACCATTTGCCAATATGAGTGTATTTGCTCACCTGCACGTACTTTGTGAAAACGAACAGGATCCGGTAACAATTAAGTACACTCCCTTTTCTGTTTCACACACATTTACGTCTATATAATGGAGAGACGAGGGTGGTACGTGTCCGTCAAATAATATTAACAACGTAAAAGAAATTGCATGCATGCAGACGTAACATCAGTATATAGACATCCGAAATTTAAAAACTCCATCCATAATAGAGATATTCAAAAGGCTTTAGAAGTAGTACACGTAGTGTGTGTAGTATACGTATAGTGTGTGTAGAACAAATTCACTAAAAACTAAATAACTGAATAACTGTTTGTATATATGATTCATGGGCGTGAATACAGCGTACATATGGACTCGATGTGCACCCATCCATGGTTTGCGTTGATGAAAGCATATGCTAAATCTGCAGCATTGTTAAAGATTTGTACACCTTGCCATGGCATCGACCCATAGCCCAGCCAAGCGTGGAAATCATCTATTGTATCATACAGCTTGATACAGGCCGGGTGTCCCTGAAAAGGGGACACACACAGATTCATCGGTAGATCAGGGAGTTTCATTCCCCCATTTAAAAATGCACTACAATTGTAAAACCTATATGGTTAAATAGACCATTTTCGCAATGTAATCATATTTTATGCATAAATCGTTGTTATTAGGTGCCATGTTACTATCTATTTCATTCACCTAGCTGTAATGAATAATTGTATTTCAATAGTCAGAATGCGAATTGCATACATTAATAATGTTCAAGTTGTCCTATCTAGCAACAATTAATGTATGCAATTCGCATTCTGACTATTGAAATACAATTATTCATAACAGGTGACTGCAATAATAATATGTCAGTAATTAACATGGCACCTAACAAAGATTTATGCATTAAATTTGATTACATTTCGAAAATGGCCTATTACTTAATCCCAAAATAAATGTATGTTTCATTCACGTGTACATCATCGGAAAGCTCATTTTGTCTTCTTACATCAGTGACATTGAACAAAAATATGATCAAACAAATCACGCATAAGCGCGACATTCAGGTAGTTTGAAGTTGCACTGACAAAAACGCATTTGTCTAAAATAAATTCCATGACTGCTCTATTTGCTTCATTGGTCTTGAGCTTGAGAGACAGACAATGATCTCGGACCATCAATTATTGTAAATGCACGTCATAAGCATATTAGTAATAGGAGGATCACGCATGACTGAGCTTAAACAATTCGTATTTGCCTCATTTTTAATTCCTCTAACAAAATAATGTCCGCATGCCTAACCAATTACACATTATTCTGCCTGCTTACTCATGCGTGATCCTTCGATCGTCATATAGAAGAAGAAAACATACGTTTTTCATTGATCTTTAGTTTTTGATAATTAATAATTCCAAATCGTTTCTTTCATTTCTTTTCAAAACAATGAAACAATAGTCAATAATGAAACAGATGTAGCAGCCACCCACTTATTTGGACAATTGGGTTTCTGTCTTTCTGAACATCCCACCTTAGACTGAAATCAGAATGATATGCGTGGTTTATTGATCAATTTTTTAATTTCATATTGGAAGAAGAGAATTCTGTGATGTGCACTAGTTTTAACCATAAAACAATTTAGGATCATTGAGTAATTTAATTTTACCCATACATTCGGGTTTCCCCTTTACAGGGACATCCTACATGTAGATAGTATTTGACATTTTCTAAGTGTATCATTCTCTCTCTCTCTCTCTCCTTTAAAATCCAGTCTCTTTTTCTTTTTTCCTCTCGCTTTATTTCACGATAGTAAACATTCTCATTGGCCTTTTCTCCCAATCATTATCATATCCACCGTTTGTTCTCTCTCTCTGTTCTGACCTATTCTTTTCTTCCAGTTCTTTGAGTTTTGTATGTCTGCCTTGCCTTTTTATCCACCTATCTCTTTCCTTTCTTTCTCTATCCTACCTTCTTCCTCTTATTTGCTCTCTCTTCCAGTATTCCACATTTTACTTAATCCATATTCGCTCTCTCCCACTTCTCCAATATGCTTACCGCTTCTCGTGTAATTTTCACTTTCGATTATCACCATTTCTCCACATCCAATGTCATGGAAGAGCATTTTTTAAAATTAGATAAAGATTGGATTGACAGAAAAACTGGGAGGGGGGGGGGGCAGAATGGGACTAAAATCCTACATTCCATGTATGTCAATTGATGACAAGTTCATATCATAGACTAATATATCATGCAAGAAACTTATCTTTTAACCAATTAACCGATCGTTATACAGTGACTTTAGCTTCATCTTTTCTTGTGATATTACTGCATTCTTTTGAAAATTATAGTCTGTTCTGTGCATTTGAAATCATATACAAATAAGACAGAAACAGACAAGACTAAAAATTACCAAAGAAAATGAATCAATTTCTTAATTCATTAAAAAAAAAAACTTTCTTTCGATTTTGAAAGCTCCATGCATGAATTCCATAGAATATATAACTAAAAACAGCCAAAAACATTAAAAATAATTTCTTGCATTCTCTTGAAATGAAATGATATATGTATGAAATACATATAATATACACGTCGAGCAGAAAGAGCAAAAGGTCAAACAGAAACCCACACAGACGCACACAAATCCACTTCTGTCGAAGCACGTTGTGCGATTCAAGACTGTTTTAAAACAATAATCATAGACGAACAGGCAGCTTGAGGAGGCGAGATGGCCCAGTCAATAAAGTGTTTGCCTGGCAAACCAAAGATTGTGAGTTCGAAACCAACCCAGGTAGCCTGCTCTGTGTGTCAACGTGGCCCTCCCCATTTCATAGACACAGGTTAGATCGCAGTGGAAAAGGGAGTAGAAGGAACCCTGGTGTAGTGATCCACCTGCACATCCCAATCAGTTATATCGGGAGAGACCAAAGGGTTACACTAATTCAGTTGGCCCCCCCCCCCTCTCCCAGGAAGGGCAACGCCAAATACTTAATATTGATAATACAAATAGTAGCAAAGCCTTTGTATATATATATATGATACAGAGGTTTACAAACAAAATTCAGTCACATAAACAAATAATCATACATGTAAACTTTTGTGGAAAATATTTAATGTCATAAAAGAGGAGGAGGCGCTATAGCTCAGTTGGTAGAGCAGTTGGTAGAGCAGTGGTCTCGTAATCCGGTGACCCGGGTTCGAAACCAAGTCGATGCGCTAGTGCCCTTTGGTAAGGCATTAATCCTCACTACCAGGTCCCTCGGAGAGGACCTAAAGCCGTCGTCCGTCTGGTTGCTTACTTACAAGCATTTATGCTTTCTTAGCAGTCAGGTAAAATAACCGTCAATCAAATCTTGTTACGTTTGTACAAGTACAGTCCATAACATTTTAATTTTATTTACATTATTAAATCCCATTACCTGAAAAACTGTTACAATATACAATGTATAATTTATATACTACAAGCACACAAGTCAAGGTTCTTGAATGACCATACTTCGACCAGTGCTCTCATCTGTAAATTGCATGACTAAAACAAAATGATGTCAGTTATCATCATCATCATCAACTACCTGTGAATTTGAGATAAAATACCTCTTACATGGAGGATGACAGGGGTTTTTGACACATTATGAAAATTATTGTCTTTTTGGAGCCAGACGGGCATGAACTCATACACACAGAGTTAAAGGGATTGGGCATCTTTGCCAGTCGGATTCTAAACAAAATCTTGGATTTAGCTCATGCTGCAATCATAATTATAAACCTTTAGGTCAGCCAGGAATCCCATGACTTTTACAAGCCTATCGCCCGTCTGATTATCAAGTTATTTATGATTGGAAGCAGAAATGTCCAAAACTGTTTGCCATGCACACAGTTTTGAACAGTTTGTTATAACACTACAGTCTATTAGGGCAAAATGAGTATGGTAAAACCGGTGACTCAGAGATTTTTACTTTTTTGAGGCACTTCATGATCATTTTGAAGCGCAATTTGTTGAGGGCTTCAATATTACACCATATCACAGACACCGATAACACGTAGGGCCATGCATCTCAGATTTGTAAAACTGGAAACATTGTTTAAATAAACAATGCCTTTAACACCTGTCTGGCTCTGAATACTGGGATGCTATATACATTAAAAGTCAGTAAATCGAGATAAGAGGCAAGAACTTACATGTATTTTCTAATTTCTGTATTTTATTTTGTTCACTTTTAAAATAATGCATTAACCTGTACATTTGATTTATGATTCCCTTTCCAGACAAAACAAAGTAAAGATAGTATGTATATGTATACGTAGTAATTTTTACATGCCTTATTCATGATATTCATGATGTATGATGTTGATGACAATACAATGATTATGAAAATATACTGCAGCTTAAGATAATTATGACGATGCCACTCATGATTAAAATGATGATGATGATGAAGTTGCTACAGCTGATGTATATTAATGAAAACATGGATGATTAAAATCACGTTCAGATGGTGAAATGTTGATAAATATAGGACAAATGTAAAATTCAAAGTAGCCATGTTCAGTCGGGGGCTTGCTAGTCGGTGTAAGTTAATCCATGCAGCAGTAAATATCTCATGTATATTTCACTTTAATACACCATTAGTTGTCCCACACCCTGTTACTCGGACCAACTTGCCACGAATAAGCTAACACTAACTTCCACCGACCCAGTCTTACTCAGCGTAACTTCCAGAAGTCAGGGGCGGATCCAGGATTTTACAAAGGGGTGAAATGTACGAAATTGCGAGCGCGAAGCCTTTACGGTGTGGGGTAGGACCCGCTTAAGGGCCCCAGAAAATTTTGAACCTTAAGATGCTCTATGGTACATTCTGAGGCATTTCTGAATGAGTAAACTAAACATTATTTATGTGATTTATTTTTTAAGGTAAAAGAGGGGGAGGCGTGTGGTGCGCCCCCACGCCCCTCTGGATCTGCCCCTGGAAGTGGTGGCGCCCGCACTAGTCGACCTCAACCCACCTTTCTAATTTTCATTTTCGATTAGGTCACAGATACTCCTGAGTGCCAAGTGAGAGCATCCACACGGTTAACTTACACCACCCTCTAGTCGTGTTAGCGCGTTACTCCTGGATAAATCCAGGAGTAAATGTAGGTGGTAAAGGTAGGCGTAGCTAACACGACCATTGTTCAGACGGTCACTACTCCGACCTTTACCGACTTCACCATATTTACCCCGACTAGCTCTTAACACGACCTTTACCCCAGGATAAATTGCCATTGTCTGAACAAGACTAGTGATACATTTAAAACTTAGTAATCTATGTACATGTTGCAACATTTTTTGAATACTAACAATTCAAATTCTCATAAGCTATATCAAAAGTACTCCTAGTTATCTAAAAATGTATACAAAAGTATAATGATCTACAAAGTCAACTATATATTCTTTTGTTGTAGTTTTAAAAATACCATTAAAATAAGTGTGAATATATATATTCAATAGTTGGTGAAAAATAAATATATTTTGTATAAATTTACTTATATGAATACATTGTATACATTGCATAACAAAATTAATACTTGTACAAAGCATTTGCCAAATTCATCAGTTTTGGAAATAAACAATTGAAAAGTAATACCTTAATAACACCCCCCTTTTCGCAATTAGAAAATAGATTAGATTAGATTTCTGAAATGAACAAGTTTAGATAAATCTGCCATACAGTTGTAAAAGTTCAACTTACATTAAAAGATAAAGTCCTCTTTTGATTTTCAATTTGCTTTTCAAAATTTTTTTTTTTTTTTCTGGGTTCAGTATTGTATAACAGTGAAACATCCTTTAACGACCATCCGTATAAGAAGACCACTTGTCCATAAAGGCGACAATATTTCCATTTTCATTGAACAGCGTTTCTCATCGAAACGTCTATTAAAAAAACCTGTACATAAAGTACTTTGTCACCACAAGGAAAATACCAAATAATCTGTGGATTGGATTGGAAGACTACTTTTCTTGTCTCCCTCGAGCTGTCTTTTTTCACAAGTTTCACTCTATACTCCAGAGTGTTAACCATGACCTTGACAGAGGGTCTACACTCGATCTTAACCCTCTAAGGCCTTGTTCACATGACACAGTAAACCACTTACACAAAAACTACCTCAGCAAAATAAAATGAGATAGATCTATGTGAAGTGCCCTTCACATTTCTGCACCTTTTAACAGACAAATGAGTAAACGTACAGATACACAGATACTTTCAATACCCCCGGCATTTATTTACATTATTTTTTTATATTTTTTAAAAATATATGTTACATTTTTAAGTAATTTAACATGGTCTGTGTGAACAAGCCTTAACTGTGATGAATTCTCAGAGCTGCAACCATAGTGCAGTACTAATGTCATCCCCTTATTTGCGTCATTTAAATTTTTTAAAACTATTTATTATATTCTGAAGCCAATGCACTATTATACAAAATCTTGATTCCAGAGTGGACTGCTTTAAGTATCAATGACTGAGTTGATGAAATCGATGAATTGAGAGACCCTGGTGTATACTCCTGGGTTGTTGGGACGTGCACACCCGTTGCCAAAGCTTGTGATGCCAACAAGATGCCACCTCCCGTCTGTACCTTCACACATCAAAGGACCTCCACTATCACCCTGCACACAGGAAAAATACATTAGTGGATAAGAGAGTGTTCTGGTTGCTTACTTACAAGCATACACTTAATAGCAGTCAGGTAACAAATTAGCAAACAAACAAACAAAAAACAAATTAAGTGTTAAGGCATGATATAGAGTTTGTTGTGTGGCTTGCAGAAGGGTATTAGCACACACGCATGCTTTAAAGCAAATTTCTGGTAACTCGATTCTACGATTTTGATTGCTCTGTACCATTTTTAAACAATGACGGATTTCTCTCACGTTTAAATAATTTACAACTAAATGTTCTGTAAGTTTTTTACAATGTATATATTTCCAATTCATGTGCAATTCAGTTGTGAACCTGCCATTCATGAAAGATGCAATAAAATACCATTTATCTATCCATCTATCTATCATCTATCTATCTATTGACAAATAAACAAAAGCGATAATGGATGGGAAACACCTAATTTGAGTAGCTTTCTATCAAATAAGCATATGTTTGTAAAGTTATGGGCATTTCAATGATAACAACCATCTGCAATGCACTTAAAGCCCTAGTGCCAGCCCCTACAACCATCCCTAACACTTTTGCAATGTATCCAACCCATAAAATACTATTTTCAGACAATAAACCACCCAGTAGAACAACTGGAACTATAACGTCCTCATGAAATCACTCCCCCTAACAACAACCTCTTAGACAATGGTGTAATTATCTGGGGAGTTGTACATGTAAGTATAGTTCAATTAAAAACATTGTTGTGCACTGTTGAATGAATTTGTATAGAAATTTTACAATAGATTTTAATGATGATGATGATGATGATGATGATGATGATGATGATGATTGATGTTGTTTTTGTAATTATAATTATTATCAATATCATTATTGTTATAATTCTTATTATCATCATTATTATCATTAATAGTAGTAGTAGTGGTAGTAGTAGTAGTAGTAGTAGTAGTAATAGTATTGTTATTGTTATTATTATTATTATTATTATTTATTTATTTCTATTTCTTATCATCATCATTATAATTATTATTGTTATTATTATTATTATTTATTAAAAAAAGTACAGAGATAAGTAGCAACATGTACAGAAACCACAAGAATCCAAACTGGTATATGAATGCCTTAACTCACTTGGCATGTATCCACACCACCGGCCTGATAGCCAGCACATATCATGGAGTCGGCCCTGAAGCTCTGATAGGTACTGCCACAATCCTCATCTGGTATCAGTCCTACAACAGCCTGCTGTAGGTCATCAGTACCGGATCCATCTTCAAAACATAAAGTGAAAACAAAAATCAAATTCAGATTGAATCCATTACCTATGAGAACTGGGTGGCTCCTGTGGTAATGCTTATGAGAATGAGAGAGTTCCGATTGTCAATGGCTTAAAGTAGCTGAGCGAAGAAATGTCACAAAATGTCACAAAATGGACAAATTATACATGTACTGAAAGCTTACACCAATATGAACACAAATCACCTGCTCTAAAGTATTATAAATATAAATGAAACGCGATAAGATGCTTTTTCCAAGACCCTTCTCAGAACTTCTTTTCCTGGCTTGAAAAATAAAATTACGGAGTACAGACTTATGACGTCAGTGGTTGGGCACGATCGAAATTCAAGGGCCTCTCGCTCGGCTCTCGCTCAGCTCGCGTGCGGTATTTTGCATTCAGTATACATTACCCAGACTTCGAATGATTCATAACTAAGCCAGCTTTGATGAAAGTGGAATAACAATCTCTCGAAATCAGGAAATTACATGTTATTATTGCATATTAAGCAAATTATGTAATGTAATACGAGGGGATGAATCGTGCAGATCGATTTGTCCAAATATTCTTCCGTTTTGTGTAATTTGCTGTGAAGTTTTCGGTCATGGCTTGGCATGTGCAAGATGATTGGTGATTGCTGTTGAGTGTTGATAAATCGCGAGAGTCCCTTTGGCTTTGCATTTTTATGATGTCGTGCAGTTCCATTTATGGTGCATATATGTAATTGGTATTCGCAAGATATAATCTCACATCTATTCTTCTTTGTTTTTTTATCCGTGAAATTTGCCAAAATAGCCCTACACTTTCTAAAAATTAGAAAATGTCTCGCCCAGTCAGTCACCCCAGTGCATGACTGATCGATCGTCAGTTCAGCGGGGCCGGTGCGGGGTGGCAGCTCGGCTCAGCCAGCTCGAACTTGGGAATTTCGTGGCGCTAGTGTACTTTCGTATCCATTTTTGACCCGCAACTCCGGCGTGGAGATAGCATACTAAAACATACAAAAAATCAAATAAATCACTGTCACTAATTGTGGAGCTGTGCTCATCAGCTTCGATATCTAAATTTAGTAAAACTTCTTCCTCAAGCTCGGACATTGTGATAGGATATTTCGCGTTCGACTGGCTTTCGTATACGTATAATGCATGCAGCGGACAGAGCTGTGTGAGGGGGCTTGGGAGCACTCTCGCTCATGTGCCCAACCTATTACGTCACACATCGTACCAGCGAACAGCGGGCTGATCGAGGGCGGAAAAACGGGTAGCAAATTCATCATTTTTGATAGCAGATTAGTCAATTCTGTAACCATTTTTGAAAAGTAAATATGAATTATTAGAAAGATTGTAACATTACCTTTGCAATGATACCAATATTATTAAGGATAAAAGCATTTTAAAACCTTCGCTCTGGTACTTTAAAGTGCACCAATCTGGGTTCTGTGTGTGCCCTACTGTAGTATTTATGTGAACGCATATGGGTGCTTTGAGTAGGCTACTCCTAAGTTGCTTTTATGTTAATTGAGATTTAAACTTGAAGTAAGTGGACAGTTTGTATGATACATGTACAGGACAAAGTTATCCCGGCAATAGAAAGGGAGAAGCATGAAATGTCACATTCTTGGAAAGGACAAATACCAAATAACAGAATGATCAATAAGAATCAGCAAAATAGAGAGAGAAAGAGAGAGAGATCTACATGTACCTATGCAAGGAAAAATTGACATAATTCCAAGAAAATACAGGAAATATAGAAAAGCAAAATCTTAAAAAATGAAAAAGTAAGATTTTTCAAGACAACCAGAAGAGAGCGGAGAGAGATAGAGAGATAGAGAGAAGGGGGTGGAGGGGAAGGGGGAGAGAGAGAGAGAGAGACAGCAGAAAGGGAGTCAACCTCCCTCTAAAATTGGGGGGGGGGGAGAGAAATCTAATCCAATTGGAAAGAACTGGATTTGGTATTACATCCATTTTCCATAAACTGAGCTTGGGCTTAATATTCAACCTGTTAATTTCAATTTATTCAATCAAATTCAAAGGTGCCTGACATTAATTTGACATTTTTTCTGGTACATACATGTACTCGTTATTAAGATATGATAGCTGCTTTCAGATTCGGGATATGATGAAAGTGTTTTCAATCTTAAAACAGCATTCAGACTCACCCTCGGCCGTTGCACCCCATCCTGCTATGTAGCAAGTCTTATAGTTATTAATCTCATCCCCGACCGTGGCCAGACAGGCGGGTCTGAGGAAATCACTGAACTCGGGAATGGGATCCACAAGTTTGAGCACAGCGATGTCATCACCACCAGTAACCCTAGTGTAGTTTGGATGAGATGTAATCTCCAAAGACGATGTGTGTTGGTACGATGTGTCGACCGAGATGCTGATGACACCCACGGTGATAGTGTCAAAAGCTCCACTAGAATCAAAGGCAAATTGATATGAATAAGAATGATGATATACTCAGGGCTTAAATTAATCGAAGGCCACCAAGGCCATGGCCTTAGATGCCCTTTTGATTGGCCTCAATGCCCCTCTCATTGGCCTTAGAGATTTTTTGTGCCCTTTCCAATTCTTCCTATTTTTGCTGTAATATAGGAATGTGCCCTACAGAAAAGTGGCTTTGCCCTAAAAATATTGAAATTTAAGGCCTGTATACTGTATTATATACGTCATTCATATATATTCTTGTTCATTGATTGGTTAAAAGTGTGTCACATGATCAAAAATAAACACACTATTTTGCAAAAAGTACTATTTTGCGGCTCCCAAGCTGTAAATAGTACCTCAACTAAAAGTACTATTTACGGCTAGCAAAAACTAACACAGTACTCATGTCACAGTGCGTAAAGTATTAAAGTAAATTGAACTTCGACGTTGAGTATGAGAATACGACATTCTGTTGACATCGATTCTATGAGTGATCACTGCAAAATTTAAGGCTTGCAATGTCGGCCCTGTGATTCGACCCTACGTGCAGATGATCGATGGTGCAAAGGTAATTTTGGGCATTTATAATCAAGCAGAAAATTTATAATCAAGCAGAATAACTCGTACAGGTACTGCAGTAGTGCAGCACAGTTAATTAGACTGCGGCTAAGCGTAGATTGCATGGCGTGAGGGACGTGAAACCGCAGGAGTTACCCGCTGGTGGCATTTGAAATCCTGTACGCTCGCTGAATTTTCAACCCCCAAAATGACAAGGCGACAGGAATGGCTACAGCGGGTAAGTTTGAATTCTTTGATTTTTACAACAAAATCTTTTAACCAATCAATGAACAATGAATATATGAATGAAGTAGATAAAACAAATATATACTGCCTTTATTTGAGTCTCTGGATTAAAAAAATATGGGCCCTCGGTGACTGCTATTGCAGTCACCTTGGGCCCATAGTTTTAACCAGAGCCTCTCAAGACAGTGTATATTTGCATACTAACTCTCAATGTATCACACTAAAAACCTCAATTTCGTTCATTCTGTCAATGAATACAAGAGTGTTGTAAGTTCATCATTTCATTTTCATAAGCTTTCTTTCACATGCAATAGTACTGCATTGAGTATGAGCATGCAGTAGAGTATGAGTATGCAGTGACACTTTGCACATGACAGATTTTTGTGTGCAATTAAAATTCTTAAAGGCCAGGTTCATTGAAATTTGGAAAAAAGGCAAATCACACCTCTACAGATTGCTGAGAACATTAACAAAATGACTAAAGTACTTTTAAAGCCCTCACTATTGTGAGGAATAAATTAATTGCAATTTTGATACCCTTTCCAAAACCCACTCACAAAGTGAAATGACGGCGTTATTTACATGCGATAAAATGACGTCACATTATGAACAACCTGCAATCACACATTCGGGACAATGTTGGATACCCATTGCAATTTTTAGATATGGGTTAACGTTGTTTGTATATTTACCGCCAGTTGTGATATTTCCTTTATTTTAGGCACTTTGAATGAGATACACTGAATAAATAATACTTTCTACAAATGTGTATTCGATTTTTATGTTATTTACCGTCACATTTGACCATAAAAATCGGGAAAATAATCACATATTCTGAGGGCAGCTCAGCGTGTATGTGTCGGATCTGGGAGTGCCTAAGACATTTTGCATGCTGAACTAACGACTCTTCTGGGGCAAAATATGCGACAAGTTTACATATAATTGTCCAAATATTCATTACGAAAATGTCTGATTAGGCCGATTAGTTTAGATTTTTGATAGATAAATGGGGAAAGTGGAAGTCGAGAGAAGACTTAGATCAGTCCGGTTCGCGATTCACAGCTAGCTCGATCAAGCGCCGGGCCGGCTGGCCTGGCTGTGATATGCGGGCTCATGTAGATACGCAGCGACTGCGGCTGCCCCGACAGCTTGTGCTTGTCCATCGACTTCGGCAAAATCTTCCAGATCTTCTTCTAGGTCTAGATCTCCCAAATCTCCATTGTCGTTGTCGTTGTCCGAGGTACTTCCTTCTTCTATCTCCTCAAAACTCAAATCAAGTATGTTTTCGTCCATATCGATATTTTCAGGGTGACTTTGATGAAGGTAAACAACGTTGGGTAAGAATGGGTACGGTCCTCAAGAGTCAATGCAATACATGTGAATTGCACGCAAACTGCATCGCGCACCGATCAGCTGAGCTGCCCATTGTATTAATTGTTCATTGTGCTACGTCACTCAAAAATCACCTGACTTACGATGTTTTCGGGGTCTCGAGTGGGGTGATATTTCGTCAAGTTTAATCAACTTTTATAATTTTCGCACGAATTAACAAGTTACACAAATGTGATAGTTTTACTCAGTGTAATGTTCTGATTACAATGATACCAAATTCAGTCGATTTCAAAATCAATGAACTTGGCCTTTAAAGGGCAATCCAATCTTTGAAACAAGTTCATTTGTATAAAAGCAGAAAAAGAAGAGAAACAGAATGCAAAAGTTTGAAATAAATTGGACCATTATTATTAAAGGGAGTTATGATCATGTTTGAAATACACTGTAGGAGATCACTAAATCTGTGTGAAAAGTCACAATACTAATTAAGCGATTGTTTAGTGCCCATATGTACAGTGATTACAACTTTCAAATATTCATAACTTTCTTATTTAATTTGTCCACTTTCATTCAAACTTTCACCAGTCTGCTTCTCTGGTTTTTCTGCTTTCTGTTAGAGTTGTTGTCTAGTAAAGTTGGATTTTCCTTTATGGAGGGGGTGGGTACCAATCATATCCCTATCCTTTGGCTACACTTCTGCTAGTACATTCAAGAACAGTAGCATGGTGCTACATATATTGTTTTAATCAATAAAAGACCAAATGGTAACTCAGTGATTTTCCTTGGGAACAGCTCTCCATTTGCTTTGTACTAAATCTATTTTTAAATTTCTATTTTTCTCTAAAAATGTACATGTTCCCTAAATATATTATTGGATAATTGATTTTACACATCTGATACATGACACAGATATATTCCACATAGCACCAACCAAGAAAAGGAATAACTATTCATATAAAGAAATGGAAAAGCTATTCATAATGGTAATCAAAGAGTTTCCTATAGGTGAGTGATCGATTACACATTAGAAACTCACACCTCTTCTCACACTTAATCACATTTCTTTCATTTCTGTTTGTATAGTATTATGTCATCAGAATGGACTTCCCCTTTAAGATTTTGAAGAAAAAAAAATCAAAAATCAAACAATCATGAAATATGAGTCATACCGAAAATAATGTTTAACTAGATGGATGTTCGACTGCACGCAGTCGAAAATGATGCCTCCGCCATAGAGCGCTTTACAAACCAAAACAGAAGCAATTTTAAAAATTCAAGTTTGATTGTAATGCATTAACAGGTTCTCAGAGCTATTTTTCATATACAGCGAGTATGACCCTTTGAACTTTGACCTCATGACCCTAAAATCTAATCATTTCATTGGCTCTGCAAGATGCATACATGTCCTGAGTTTGATAGTAATCCATCCATCAGTATTGACAATGCATTCCCAAGCTATTTTTGCATACATAATGAGCACCATGACCGTTAACCTCATGACCCCAAAATCTAATCAGTTCATTGGCTCTGCAAGATACATACATGACCCAAGTTTGGCGGTGATCCATCAATCGGTTCTTGTGATAATGCGATCACAAGCAATTTTTCCATAAATAATGAGCCCTGTGACCTTTGACCTCGTGACCCCAAAATATAATCACTTCATTAATTAGCTCTGCAAGATACATACATGACCCAAGTTTGGCGGTATTCCATCAATAGCCTCCGGCTACTTTGTAGCGGCCGGAGGCATAAAAATAGTTACACCATCTTGGAAGACAAAAACCTGAGCCAGAGAAGATCGAGCAAAGGCATGAACTTACACACAGTGTGCTGCAGTAATAGCCCACTCCCTGCTGATGATGGTTGCCCCACATTGATGATTGGTAGTGCCCCGGCGTAGCGATCCAATCCAAGGCCACTCTCCTAGGTTGGAGCCCTCGCCTCCAACGATCCTCTCAACTTCTTCATTATAGACCGGTCTGGTGCCACAGATCATGGTGTTGGTGATGTCTGACAAGATCAAATCAAGTGCAACAAAAATGGATTCTAAAAGATATAGTTGAGTTCTGGGCCCTGTATTACAAAGAGTTGATATCAATCTCAACTATGTACATAAGAGATAGGAGACTGCAAACTTGCGATTGATTGGAGAACTTACGATTGATTTGGATCAATCGTAACTCTTTGTAAGACGGGGCCCTGGTCATGCAATTCTAGTGTTAAAGAATCTGCCTGGAAAGCAACTGGGAAGGGTTGGTTATGTAGTACATATAAGCATCAAATTATACGGAGAGGTTTTGGAATCACCAAAATGAGAAGAAATTTACAACATCTTGAAGAAAGTCATATGCACTGAAAATAGATATGGGTATAAGGGTCTAAACCTACATGTGGCATAGAAGTTTGGTCCAAAATTGCCAGCTATTGTTCATCTTAAGGCCACCGCACACCTTATGATTTAATTGACTGGTCTGCGACAGCTCTTTTCAGCTTGTGAGTCACAAGCCAGCCAAAGGCAATTAAAGCGCAAGGTCAGTCGTGATGATTTGACATTTAGAATCTCTACAACTGTATCGCAGGCCCAATCCAACTTCCAGACAATCAGACAGCAGTATTGTTATGATGTCATACCACTTGCAATTAATGATGGCGATTCAAGAATAATGGACCATAGACAAGACATAGACAACGTCTATGCCACTGTTGATCTTGTCTTTGACGTAGTAAAACCACAAGGAGGACAAGCGCATGCACAAGTTGCAGAGCAGTCTTATTGGGTCATAAGGTGTGTGGTGTCTAGGCATGCGACTGCCCTGCAATTCATCCCCCCTCACATCAGTCGCAGACCAGTCAGATCGTAAGGTGTGCGGTGGCCTTTACATGTAGCTTGTATTCAAATATCAGGGCATTTGAAGAGCAATGCTTTTCAGGGGACATTTTTTTAAATATTCTTCCAAATTAACTTTAAAAGATTGAGAATCCTAACAACTTATGTCTAATCTTTTCCAGAACTAAACTCTTTCTTCAAAATTTGATGATTTACATGGAATAATTCATGCATGTATTTTTGTCATCCCTAATTCACAGTGTTTCATGCTGAAAAACATATTTAGCATGAAATTCAATATGAAAACATAATTTCTTTGATTACACATGTATCATAATCATGATCATGGTTCGATCATCATTCTCATGTAATTGCTCATATAAAAATTTACCAACAGATATTACTAGTTATGTATCCTTTTAGTGTACTGGTAACTAACAAAAAAAATTTGCTCCACAAGTTGGATTGTCCTTCAATCACTATCACGCCCTCATTCTCACCTCCTTCTGGCCCTCTGCAGAGCAAACCATCAGCAAGAGAACCATCATTGAGAGGACTAGCGTTGCTGAACTCCTCGCAAGCAATCGGCCAGGGATACCCAGTCAAGCTCTCAAAAGCAGACGAGCATGCACTCTTGACAGCCTCACATGTCGTCTGGCACGGTCTGGCCGTGGGCCCATCATGGATGCATTCCGGGAAGAAGACGGCACAGAGAAGAGAGATGCATCAGTGTGGCAGGTGATGGCAGCGGTCAATAAACTGAAACTTTCAATAGCAAGTGTCTGGTTGTCTGCCATACTGCTAGGGTAGTAGGTCTGGTTGTACGGAAGGAGGCCAAGGCAGGAGCCTTCCTGGATTGGCTCACAGCGTGCTAGAAAGTGCCATCAAAGAAAACAAAAAGTGGTTTAAAATAAAATGCACTCTTCTATAAATAGATTCACCACTCCATAGATGTAATCCATGGATAACAGATACCGGTAATCATTTTATGGAACAAATAAAAGCTTTTCAACTGGTATATACTTGATTCTTCCTGGCATAATGTACAACATTACATAAAGATATTCAACTCAAAATGAACGCCTGAACATCAAATGACCAGGATTTACATGTATATTCTATAAACTATTCATCACAGAGTAACAATGTCACATATACGCACTCTACATCAGAATTACATCCAGAATTACTCCAGAAGTATAAACTCTTGTCCTGCTACAGTTGACTTCAATACAAAATATGTAAAAGACCACTTTATATGTAAATGACTTTTGTCAGAGTTACTTTATCTATGAAGAAAATGATCTGAACAATATCGCAATCCAATAATAACAGTAATAATGCTGGATAACATTATTGTAATCCAGTGTTGAGTATTAACCTTGATACAAACTACTTACGACAGTCCTCCTCATCTGAAAAATCATCACAATCCATCACTCCATCACAGAGGATTGAAAGAGGGCGACAAAAACCATCCGAGCACAGAAATTGATCGTCTGAGCACACTGCGAAGAAAGGGCGAAAATACAAATTAAAAAAGGATCATATTCATATTTCCATCATCACTTATAAGGGAAATATGTTTTCATTCAAAACCAGGAATTAATTTTGAATTCTATTTAAAAAAAGGTACAATTCAGCAAGAACTTTGACTCTTCACAATGTACCGTTGAAATAACAAACATATAGAGGCCTATACATACCTTACAACAAGATTAAAGATAAATTTTGATGGAAATCATCACATCCTTCTTTCCATCGTAACAAAAAAGGTTAATGTATACCTCCACAAAATTCAGAATTATTCTTAGAGCCCTACTTTTTATAGGGATGTACAATATACAACAGTAAGTCTATGTTACGTTCATAAGAGGTCTAATAATTCAGCATGAAGATTGACTCTTCATAAAGACATTTTACCTCACGACTGATTGATCTACATGTTGATTTCATGCACATCCTGAGACCAAAATACAGCTAGATTTTCAAAGAAATTGCAATGTTATTAGCTTTGAAATTGTTGTATTTTTCCCCAGTAATATTCAAGTATGTTCAGCGTTCCAGTCAGAAACTAGATGGAACTTCAACTGTGCGCAGTGGAAAATGATGCCTCCGCCATAGATCAATTAATTTCACAAACCCAAATGAATGCAATTTTTAAAATTCAAGTTTGATTGTAATCCATCTGTTGGTTCTAATGATAACGCGATCACGAGCTATTTTAGGATACATAATGAGCCCTGTGACCTTTGACCTCGTGACCCCCAAATCTAATCAGTTCATTGGCTCTGCAAGATACAAACATGACCCAAGTTTGGCGGTAATCCATCAATCGGTTCTTGACATAACGTGATCATAAGCTATTTTGCATACATAACGAGCCCTGTGACCTTTGACCTCGTGACCCCAAAATCTAACCAGTTGATTAGCTCTGCAAGATACATACATGACCCAAGTTTGGCGGTAATCCATCTATCGGTTCTTGAGATAACACGATCACGAGCTATTTTTGCATACATAACGAGCCCTGTGACCTTTGACCTCATGACCCCAAAATCTAATCAGTTCATTAGCTCTGCAAGATACATACATGACCCGAGTTTGTAGCGGAGGCATAAAAAGCTGAAATAGTTGGTCAGAAGGCAGTTGTGTAACTGGTCTCACATCACTATGATTTGCAGCTGATTAAGCTTTTTCTATGACCAGAAGGCTAACAATACTCTACACTTTTGATAGCATTTATGCAAATTTACTGTCATTAAAGTATCCGTTTTCAATCGTTGGTATAACAGAATCGTGGATGGTCAAAAGACCTAACATTTTTTCACTTTCTCATTATACATTTCGTTTGCCTGCAATAAGAGGGCGAGTTGCACTTTTTTTGTCGATAATAAATTCACATTTCATATTTACTATATTATTACTTGTGCGCCTGGTGCATTCAATTGTCAAACCTTATTGGCTTTTACAGACACATCATTATCCATTTGTACTTTGGTTAATACTTTCATCTATTTCTAAATGTATTGTGTCCATTTTTTATTTGTTAGGGGGACGGGGGGTGAAATTTTTTTTCCTGAACCATAGCGAGCCCAGATTGAGCTCGCGAAGGAAACCTGCGCATGCGCACTCGCGAAGAAAACCAGCGCATGCGCACATGGAATCCAGTAGGCTTGTTAATAGGGTTATAGTAATTATACAAATCAACCTTTCATCAGCTCATCGTTAGCTCAATCGGTAAGGACAGTGTAATACTAATAGAACTTGGAGTTGACTTGAGGGTTCGAATCTCAGTATGTATTCAGTTTTTTTGCCTTTATAAATAGTGAGGCAAAGCAATAAATAATCAAAGTCTAATTGTTTGAGACCTCTTTGCAAGCTTTCGTAGCTTGTTATGTATGAAAATGAGTTCATATAATGAAGCCCCAAAGGTTCAGGAAAAAAAATTTCACGGACGTGGGGAGGGGGAGTGGTAATTTTTATATATTTATCTGTTCTGATATTCCATACTTTATTTTAATAATGGAAATGAATCATTCAATAATGGTTACTAGCTTATGTCATTTAATTACCTAACATTTACCTAAAAGACAGGCTTCAGTCACCTCTTTGAGCAAATTTAGAAACCACAATCATTTGTCTGAGAGGGAGACAAAGTTACGTAAGGAAATCACCCGCTGACTGTGCCAGCTCTCTTCCCGATGAGAACAGAGAGAAACACGGAAATAATCAACTTACCACATCCCAGTTCATCTGTACTATCAAAACAATCAGTTACTTCATCACAAGCAGATCCCACTGGAACTCTTTGGTCTGCATCACAAGACTCAGTTACTGGGGAAGAATATGAAAAGTTGTCTCTATGAACATGCATTTTTTTTTTAGCAAACACTATCCAAAGGAATATGTAAACTTCACCATTTGCAGATAAATTGCATTTCAAATTCTGAAATATGCTTTCTTGAACAAGAAACACACTGAATAGCATCAAACAGATAAACACACAGGAGACAAATACATCATGGTCCTAAATAACTCAATGCCCTCGCCATTACCATATACTTATATTTGTAATAACATTTTGTTTTCTTTCATATGCGACTACTTTTTCTACTTTCACCACCACCACCACCACCACTACTACTACTAATTCTAGAACCACTACTACTACTATCAGTTACACGATACAATATATGTTCATTTTGAAGAAGAAAAAAAGATTGGACATTTGTAGTACACACTCCTACTACTTACATTCAAATGGAATTGATGTCACATCCAGAAAGAACCCAGAAGATCTGCCTGAGAAATCAGTTACAAAATACAGATATGACTGGATCCCAAGATAGTATCTTGTCGGTGCAATGGATCCGGTCAGCTCAAGGACAAGGGAGCTCTCATCCAATTGATTGTGGCCCAGTCCGATGTAGAGGTAGTCGTAGTCATTCTCCAACGTGAAGCTCTGGATGTCGATGACGAGGGAGTGGTTAGCCGCTGCTTGGAGTAGCCATATGCACTTAATGAAGTTGCCGTAGGCTAATGGGTAGTTGTCAGAAATGACAGAGTAGGGCATCGAGGTGGGAATTGTTTGAATATCAGAAGAGGGACAGCTTGTGTCTGGTGTTATGGGAAGAATGGGAAGGAAGGAATATGATTAAACTGTTATTAACACAGGCATAAAAGTTGGTTTCATTCAATGTACTTCAAATGTACCTTACAGAAATTCATTTCTTCTTCCTCTTCCTCTTCCTCTCCCCCTTCTTCTTCTCCTCCTACTTCTTTTTCTCCTTCCTCTTCCTCTTCTCCTTTTTCTTCTTTTCACAATCAGTAATATATCATTATTACTATACTTATCATTATTACTATTCTTATCATTATCACTAGTATTATTATTAGAAAATACATGTACAAACAATTATGTATAAACAATTCTTGCAAAATTGCTGGTAAGCTGTCAAGTTTTCATATTAAAAGCTAGAAGATGGACCTTCGACTGCGTGCAGTCAAAAATGATGCCTTCGCAATAGGGTCATTTTACAAAACAAAACAGAAGCAATTCTAGTTTGATTGTAATCCATTAACAGGTTCTCAGAATATCGTGATTACAAGCTATTTTTCATATACATGTATGACCCTTTGATCTTTGACCTCACGACCCTAAAATCTAATCAGTTCATTGGCTATGCAAGATACATAATGTACATGTCCTGAGTTTGAAAGTAATCCATCCGTCAGTTCTAATGTGAATGCGTTCACAAGCTATTTTTGAATACATAATGAGCCCCATGACCTTTGACCTCATGACCCCCAAATCTAATCAGTTCATTGGCTCAGCAAGATACATACATGTCCTGAGTATGATGGTAAACTAGTTGTCCAATGGTTCTAATGATAATGTAATCACGAGCTATTTTTGCATACATAATGAGCCCTGTGACTTTTGACCTCGTGACCCCAAATCTATTCAGTTTATAGCTCTGCAAGATACATACATGCCCCAAGTTTGGCAGGAATCCATCAATCGGTTTTTGAAATAACGCGATCACAAGAACTCGGGACGTACGGATGGACGGACGGACAACCCGAAAACATAATGCCTCCGGCTACTTTGTAACGGAGGCATAATAATTAAATCAAACATTCATGGTCCTGCCTATGCCCCACAATTTTAATTTTGGGATTTAAACCACCTAATATAATTGTTCATGCAAAATAACTGGCAAAGCATGACTGACCATGCCTCATAACTGGTCAAGCAAATGACCACTGGTCACTAATCACCAACCTCATAAACCAAACTCTTTGTTTTAAATCTTTTCATGCTCATTCACGCTTGAGCCAAGTTTGGTGGAAATTGGTGTAGTGTTTGTTCACTCGTCACTGTAATAAGATATTTCTTACTTCATGAGATCTAGCTATCACCTATGATATCTTACACCTAAATTCCATTGAACTCATTCCTACATGCTCATACAAACTTGAACCATGTTTTGTAATGATTTTCGCAGTCACAATACACATGTATTTTCTTTAATTTTTACACTTTATTGACCCTGCAACCTTACACTCCAAATCTAATCAGTGCGTCCTAGCTTACATGATTAAACATACTTGAGCTAAATTTGGTTTGAATTGATTTAATGCTTTGCAAGTTACTGTGGGAACAAAATAATTTTTGGTATTTTAAACACTTTTGTGATTGTGACCTGTGACCCGTTACACTAAAAATGCTATGAGTTCATCCTTGGATGCTCATATGCTTACTTCCTTCAACTTTGATTTGAACCGCTTCAAATCTGTTCAAGCTTGCATTTTCAAACATTGTTATGGCCCTGTAACTTCTGACCTTTGACCTATTACAACCAAAATCTTGTTCATCCTTACATGTTCTATTTTTTGCATGCTTCCTCAAAGTTTGATTCAAATTGCATGTTATTAAGATCTTTTTTGTATTTCTTAACACTCTTAATTGTGACCCTGTGTCATATTACTCATAACATCTATTAATTAACTTCTTCTTTGGGTGCTCACACACACTTCATGCAAGTTTGGTGAAAATCTGTTAAATGGTTCTTAAGCTATCACAGCTCCAGCACCACCTTCCATGGTGGAAACATAAAATTATTGATGCTGTCACTGTCGCTACTATGAGAAAACACGTTGCCTACGTGTGTATCACACCAGCTATGCAAGTAAAATTAAAGAAGACTACATGTATTATACCCCAGTCACACCAACGAGACCAACACCAGACCGCCATTACATTACCCTCATAGTAAAATATCAGTCATTTTGGAGTTTGTGTGATGCCAGTTTGACCGTGTGACTAGGGTATAAACAGCAATGAGACACTCAAGATGAGCTCAGAAATCTTCTGGGCTTGCATACTTCAACATGCAACACTGTGCTACATACCACAATTTAACTCATCATATCCACTAATGCATGCAGACAACCCATCACAGGAAGTTGAGTCTGAAATACAGACATCTGACGTTATACAGGAGATGAAAGATGCTCCACATTCACCGGCTGTAAGAATAAAGCAGTTCATGCATATGTTCAGATTATTTATACTTTCTTAAGGCACCATCCTCTAATTTGACACAATAACTTACAATATACTAGTTCGTAGATACAAGCTGCGCATGGGCAGATAAAGCTCATTCGGACAAAATTGTGAAACCCACTGTGGCAAATACTGGATACGTGCTCATGAAAGTTATGTCATCATTATACATTTATGCACCGATGGTACATTCTATGATACAGAGGGAAGTATACTTCTCACAAGGGCATGCAGCACATCCGTGACTTTGGCAGTGATTATTCAAAAATGCAAAAAGGGGGACTTCTCCATGTGTCAAAGATCTGTGGATATTTGGGGGTCATTTTTACCATGTGCTAACTACAAACTGATCTATAATATAGCACTGTACTATATACCGGTTTACTAACATCTTTCCTGGGGACCTGGTATCAAGGTATTCCATTAACTTGTTATTAATGAATGAACTAAAATACTTAAAATCCATTCTGCATATATTACTTTTTGCTAATGTGGTCAAGCCTCAGGCACGCTTTCAGGTTCTCAAGGACAACCTTTGTTTCAACGGTATGCATAAAGTATAAATAGGTTAGTTAAACCGTTCTATTGGAAAAATACCACCTCGCAAAATGTTACTCTACGGAGTGTTATGGCAAGGCTGACACAGTAACAACATAATTTATGAAAATGGTATTACTGGTAATGTTTATTGAAACAAACAGGTAAATATAAGATGCTGTATAAGTCTATTGTAAACCTAAAGGGAAACTTCAAATTAAGCAGTAGCAGCATTTCACTCATGCTTTACTTACAAAGTTCTTTTTTTGTTACATTTTCAAGTTTTATCTATGTTTTATTTGTTCATTATACTCATTTTTATGTAGACTTTTATTTTGTTCCATATTAAAGAACAGGTAGCCTTGGGGTTATCGTTCTCAATTTATTGATTCATAGATAGAACTCACATCAATCATTCTTAATATCAAGTACAATCACATAATGACAGAAGACATCAAATAAACCTTGCAAAGCTATAGAAATAAAAGTATTCACTATAAATTAATCTTCACAAAGACATTATTTGCTTTACCCCACCTGCTTCTCTAGAAGTTGTAATTTCAAGAATGAATCCCTCTGTTGTTATACTAAAATCGCTGAAGAACAAAATCCAAGCTTCTCTCCCAGGCAGGAGAACCTCCCATGGTGAGTCATAAGTCCCAGAGAACTCCACCATCAGTGTATCAGCGTCATAGGTCAATCCCTCACCAATGAAGAGGTAATCATAGCCAGTCTCTGTGCTGAAGCTGGTTGCGGAGATCATGACACGGTAGTCAGAGGGTGCTAACACAGTCCACAGGAGGTTAAGGTTGATGTCGTAGTTTGATGGATACCCGGGTGATGTCAGATTATATATTTCATTAACCGAGAGGGGTATATCAACCATCGGGTCTAGATAAGGAGAGAAAATTACCCCCAAAATATAAGTTATCTATATCAAAGTTTTCAAAAATATCCCTCAGAGATAATAACTTCCAAATGCAAAATATACAGAAACTACCATTCAATCATTTTATAAATACACTTTTATACATTTATGGGTATATGTTACAGGCAGAAGGGAAGTCAGGCCCAACAAATACCTTTTGACAAATTTCTCTTGTTTAAGAACGTTGGCAGTTTTAATTTAAGTACCAATTAAAAAACAATTGATCTGAAAAAAACAAAAACACAATCAACAGAGACATGAATAGATGAATATGATAACAAGCAATATATATGTCACCTTCAGAGAACTACGAAAGGCAATAACTCTACGTAAAATAATAAAGGTTAACGGCTCTCAGAAAACAATACCGGTATAAGCAAGGCTTGACAACAATAGATAACCATTGTCTATGGCCCCCAATATGTAACTCTGGACTCATTAAAACATTTGGAAAATAATGAGTGACCCCATGCACAAAGACCTTACTAATTTCGACCTGGATCCCTGATAAAATATGTGTGGAGCCCTGCCACAAGTAGTGCAAACTTAAAGACCCTGTCTGAAGTGAAAATGAAATAGGTGAATTATATCAAAGGAAAGCTTACAAGCCATAGATTACAATAATACCAATTATATGCTACTTCAGTGCCTGTCAGACGAGTAACAGCTCTCTGAAAATTCAAAATCTAAAGCTTTGAAAATCGGGAGTTGTTGACCTAACAAGTGAAACGCTCTCGGCGGTCTCGCCTGCATTACGCAATTCGATATGATGAAAAATTGAGGTAGGGACATTATTGATAGGCAGGTTTGCCCATTAGCAGGCCCCCCAAAATAAAATCCTCTGAATCTAATCAGCATTTTGAAGTGCATTTTGAAGTGAATATTGACTAAGAATATGCAGACCCGGCCCCGT
This sequence comes from Mesocentrotus franciscanus, assembly GCA_037976565.1. NCBI lineage: Eukaryota > Metazoa > Echinodermata > Echinoidea > Camarodonta > Strongylocentrotidae > Mesocentrotus > Mesocentrotus franciscanus. The sequence goes on from CP137668.1 coordinate 11,032,342, forward strand.
ATTAAAGAGTTGATATCAATCGCAACTTATTTGCGATTGATATCAATCGTAACTATGTACATAAGAGATAGGAGACTGCAAACTTGCGATTGATTGGAGGACTTACGATTGATTTGGATCAATCGTAGCTCTTTGTAAGACGGGGCCCTGAAATGACATTTGACCTTGACTTTGTCACCTAAAAGACTAATCACATGATTGGTGATACTTGATAACCCTTATGTTCAAGTTTCATGGAATAGGAATGTATACTTTGAAAATTACGATAAAAATTCAAGATCTTAACGTGATGCCACAACATAGTCTAAGTTTGATGACCGGAAATGACCTTTGACCTTGATTTTGTGACCTGAAATTCAACTCACATGATTGGGGATACTTGATATGCCTTTAGTCTAAGTTTCATTGAATAATAACTTATACTTTCAAAATTGTATTAAAAATTCAAAAACTTAACCTGAGGTTAAGTTTTTGATGATGATGCCACAACATGGTCTAAGTTTGTTGACCTTAAATGACCTTTGACCTTGACTTTGTGACCTGAAATTCTCCTCACATGATTGGGGATACTTGATAACCCTTTAATCCAAGTTTCATTGAATAAGAACTTATACTTTCAAAATTATATTAAAAATTCAAAAACTTAACCTTGGTTAAGTTTTTGATGTTGACGCCGCCGCCGCCACCGGAAAAGCGGCGCCTTTGTCTCGCTTTTTGCTACGCAGGCGAGACAAAAACTAGCTATCGAATTGATGACATCATTGTATGTGGAGTACGCATATTCACAATGACTTTGCATTAATTAAGCACGGCTCATCGCCTCAGCTATACAGGCAAGCCGATCGAGTGCACATATTATGTCGTCACTGTAACAGCGTCAAATTTGACCCTGTTGACCTGTAATTTGGAGAGGTGCGGAAAATAAGGTTTTAATTTGCTTTTGTGCAATAGTAAAAGGGAAAATATTTTGAATTCCTTTTTCTATGTTCGTTCAGCTTTCCATTGATAAAAAGTTGTATTTTCATTGGATAGAGTCTTTAATTGCTTTATCTCCACTCAACTGACTAAAATACTGCATCATCAGTTTGCTTTGATTTTGTAAATGTAATGTAATAATTACAAGCTGAGGACATGGGAGGATATGATATGTTACTGACCAAATTGTTCCTGTGGAAAGTTAAAAAAGCATCTCAGATGAGAACAGACCTGGTTCTCTGGTTCACAATGCATCACAGGCGGTTTAGGGTTTTTAACAAAATGTACACAATTGAAATATTGAATGAAAAGAATAATACATGCAGTCAATTCTATAGCACGTATGACATTATGATATACATGTAACATATCTAATTGGTTTCAAAGGGGTTGGAAATCTTTACCCTGGCTTTAGCTCTTGCAGACATCATCATCATACATTGCACTTCAAGGAATAAATCCTGCCAGGTACGCAATTAACGACTAGGTGGGGAGAGACGACGATAATTAACACACCTTGTCTATTAAAGGACATACGCACCAGGCACACATTGTACTTGAGCTTGATTCACTCTTAAATGAGAAACATTTATTTTCTCACCTGGATAATAAGGATACACAGCAGCAGCAAAACCCATAGCAGACTGGTACATACTTGAATGAAAGTACGCCCACAGGTCACTACTATTCATAGTGATGTTATCAGGTATCACATTCCCAGACCATCTCAAAACCCTTCTGCTTGTTTGATTCATTCTTTCACCATCCCACAACTCCAGATAGTCTTCCTCACTCTCTGAATCAAAAGCCACAAAGTCAACGCTGATGACGTAGAGTGAAGGTACCTGAATGTGCCATGTGTAGTTGAGATTGGTCGGGTAGGATCTTGGGAATGCTGGTGAGTAGAGCCAATAAGACTCGTTGGATGACAAGTAAACCTCTTCAAACGCTGTTGGATTATAAAACAAAAATAACAACAATTACAAAGTAATTGTGACAAAAATGGCTAGATTCGTAGGTTGTTGGATTGATCAAGTGTTGATTATGTTTTTTGGGCCATGGAATAACAAAGAAAATCATCAAATTGGCAAGTGGATCTATGATAAAATGAAAAAATATGCCCATACAACTTTATAACCCTCAAACGGTTTTGGAATTATTACTCATTAATGATAAATAACTTTCAATATGGCCACCCTGCATGGTATTCATTCCATGCATGTATAATGATCTATACAGGATTTGTTATGATGTTTGATAGCCCAGAGCTGAAATCAAATGAATTTTTAATCAAAAGACTTAGTTGTGTATTGATCAAGTCATGAAATCTGATCTCAGCCCCAAATCTTTTTCCCCCCACAAATAAATCTCACCATTATTTGGATAGGGCTGCAGGGTGAAGGAAACAGATTATGTGCCCTTGTATTGTTATTGTTTACAATATGTGAGCTAGCTTCTGGTCCTTCTACTACTATTAAACTATATTTATATGTGGAGGTGTCATATGGTATAATGATTCATTCACTTGACTATTAATCAAGGATTCAAACCCCACCCATCAATATAATATGCACTGTCATTATTATCTAGGGTGAAATAATTTCTTACTGTTGTATTGGCAGTCTGTTTCATCACTCAGATCTGAGCAATCTGGGAAGAAATCACAAACATCTGAGAGAGAGACGCACTCTGTCTGAGATGCACATGTGAAGTTTCCATTGCAGTCAACTGAAAACAAATGACAAATTGATTATAACAAAAAATGTTCAGAGATAGGTGAGTTACAAAAAAGAAACAGGATGAATGAGACTGTTCCAGTATGCCTCCACCTTCATGTCTGTTCATTGATCAACAATCCAGTGACATTTAACATCTAGCCTCACAAACCCAAACTTTGTCATTCAATCTTTTAATGCTCATGCACATTTGAGCCCAGTTTGGTACAAGTTTTTTTCAATTTTTGTTCAGTTATCACTGAAATAAGCCATTTTTAAAGATTAAACCTAAATTCTAAATCAGCTCATTTCTACATGCTTAAACATACTTGAACCAAGTTTTGCTAAAAATGCTCAAGCGGTTTTTAGGTTATCACTGTAACATTACAGTTTCTGTGACTTTAGCACTTTGATGACCCTATGACCTTTGACCTTTCAAATCATACCCTCCCATCTAATCAATTCACCTTTACAGTCTTATACATACTTGAGTCAAGTTTCACTTAAATCGCTTCAATATTTAGGTTGTAGCAGTATTAAGATATTTTCTGGTATTTTTAAACACTTTTTGACACTTTACACAAAATTCAATCAGCTCATCCTTGCATTCTCATAAAGACTTCGAAGTTTGGTTTTATCGCTTTGATTCTTTTCAAGTTATTGCGGTAATGACATATTTTCTGGTATTTTTTTTTCACTTTTAAAATTCTGTGACCTTTGACCTCAAACAATCGAGTTCAACTTAATGTTGAAAAGGTAGTAGTAGTATTTCATGCAATATAGGTTGTTTTGTGCATTCCAATGCACGCTATTCCTTTTGGATATTTCTGAGCCCTCTGTGCTGACCTGACTGTAAGTCATTCAAAATTCTGACCCTTGTGTGAATTATGCTTAGAAAGGAATGTGATTTCAAACACAGATCTGTTTATATTTTCTTGATCCAAACATTTCATCAACTGCCTGACAAGTCATTTGGAATAACTTTAAGCCAATTTGTCAGGAAATGCAATTCCATTGCCAGCAATTAAGATTAGCTTTAATGTTATACAAATAAAAATGAACAGATTGTTGGATATGATGAGAACTTACCTGGAATGTCACAGTCCATCTCATCAGAGTCATCCTGACAGTCGTATATATCGTCACACAGCCATGGCGATGGGATGCAGTCTTCACTACTCTGGCAACTCACATAGCCATCACTACAGTTGAGAGGGACTGTGGAAAAAAGAGTCAAGGGGAGATTCTTAGCATCTTATATACAGCACCTACCAGCATACTACCATCTCAAAATATCTATCAAGAGATGTGAAATTTATTCTTGAAGTGCATACAGTAACATGTACATACTGGTAAATAATTTCTTCAAAATGTGCATACACACCTACAAAGCGTACTGCTGAGGATGATTGATACTGATATGATAACACAGGTACTTCCAGAAAAATAAAAGGCTGTCTTCTTTTATTTTTTAAATTTAAAACAGATTCATAAAATATAATAAATGAAAAAGATTACCTGTACAGGCCAATTCATCGTCAGAACTCTCACAATCGGCAACCCCATCACAGACCCATTCCGCAGGGACACAGCCAAGGCCTGATGAACATGCTACAGAGTCGGATTCACTACAAAAATTTGCAGAACCTAAGAGAAAACAAACACACAATTACCTCACCTAATGTTTCCAGGAAACCAGATAGTCTGACTGATCTAACCAAAAAAGAGTGCCAGACATGTTGGAGCATCATTATGTTCTGTATACAGACTGAAATCTGACAATAAAAACCTAAAAAAACCAACCATACTTGCTTGTCCAGCAGAGGAAATGATGGGAGGGAGGGGACTGGGTACGTGCAACAACACATTGTGCTCTATACTCTGAGACAAACAAATTTTTTTTTACATATATACGTGAGTAATCCTACATAATGTCTTTTTTAATGTATGGCATTGTGCTAGTACACAAGCCTGCATTTGGGATTGTTTGTTTGTATGTTTGTTTATACCCGACTACCAAAGCATTTGTATGCTTTTAAGTATAAAGCAACCAGGGGACCGACAGCTGTAAATCCTGTATGAGGGACTTGTTTATGAGGATTAATGCCTCACTAGAGGGCACTAGGGCTTTGACTTGGTTTTGAACCCGGGACCTCCAGCTTACGAGACCACTGCTCTACCACTGAGCCATCGGGCCTTCTCATGCATGTAAGAAGGTTTTTTATGCATATATGTACATATACAAATGCATATTGTTTCATTACACACAATTTTACATCACTATCTAGAGTGAAAACAAATTTATTCTTTTTAATTGTATTATACTTATTTTTCAATTGGGCATGGCCAGTTAAAGACCTACTTTCAAGATATCCCTATATCTTCAATAGGTATACACAGATTGATTTACTCTATAATATCCATGCATATATTTGACAGGCAATGCATATTTAGGACTAAAGGTATAAACACTTAACAAAAAAATCTTGAAAATGTATGACTAAACCCAACTTTAACCATTCATCTTCAAAAGCAAAAGAAAATACTGGCACACCTGATTCAAGAGCCCAGAGCTCCAACTGAAACCCCCTCCTGGAGAAAAAGGAAGCATACGTCAACCATATCCTTCCTTGTCCTGTCTCGATGGCCGTGCTGGTGGTCCTCACTTCCATTATGACGGAGGTCAGATTCGCGCTATTGCTACCCTCTCCAATCAGGAGTGTTCCTACCGTGAAATTGATGTCGACCAACAAAAACTTCACAATGAGGACGTCAGTCGGGTTGGAGACAGATGCATACCAAGTGCAGCTATGGAGATCCTTGCCGTATGATGGGAAGCTAGGGTTAGAGAGTGTAGCTGGAACACCTTGTGTAATGATCAGATTTGTATTTCCGCATGAATAGTCCACACCTTCAAAAAAGAAACCAAAACATAACAAGAATGTATAACTGTGGGTGATATTCTGGGCATGTTCTTTGGAAAATAAATCAAAAGTTACAAAAGAGAATACATATTTTGTCCTATTTTAATTCAAGGAAAACAGTAATCATCAAATAAAATTGGCTTTCAAAAAAGTAAAGAACAAGATGAATGTGACTGCATCTCTAATACAATTGGTTTGAATTGCTTCAAGATAAAAAATAAGACAGTTATAGCCAGGGTTGGAAAGAAATGAACTACTACAACAAACTCAAGATTACACCAATTAACATACATGTAGGTCTACAATAACCTGCCCAAAATACCACTTTTGAGGTTGCACACATGACCAACCTTGTATAAATTGACCTCAGAAAGAAATAATTCATGCTCCTTGGTGAAATGCTGCTTTCCTCATGTGAAGAACAATCCCATTATGAACATTTAGATCCTAAACTCCATCTTACCATATTCACATAGAAGTGTGTCACTACTTGGTCCTGCAGGAAACTCGTCACATGTTAAGAGATAATCTAAATACGGTCCAAAGACCTGAAGCTCTGCAGAACACGCCGTTTAACCTGCAAACAGAAAATTATGGCATAGTAAAAATTCAGGTTGTGTACAGACCTTATTTTATCATAGCAGGCACAGCGAGGAATCAAAGTTTGTGGTCACACTGGCATATGTACTCTACAACTATTCGATTTCTAACAATTTATCGGGCAAGAATATTTATGGGCATTTTTTCTGGTGTTCTAGGAAATTTGTAATCACACTGATAAATCTACCCGGAATCCATTTCCACAAAGAAAATTTCCTGGATTTTCTGCAAGTGTGATCGCACCTTAAAATCCACCACACACTACAGCTGCTGATTGAAATCTGATTTTGTAGGATTTTAAATCGAAATATGTCTCTTTGGGGGACAGATCAGAGGTTCCTAGAAGTCAGTCATATGAATATCAAAATCTGAATGACGGTATTGTAGGCCTTACGGTCAGAAAAAAGGCGAAATTGGCTGAAAATTGTATTGACATCAGACCATTGCAAGAGTGTCCTCTTTTTGGAGCCGATTGGACACTTTTTCTTTCGCTGATAAGCCTACAGTGTTATGCAGTTCCGATTACACCATGCATATATTAAACCAATTGAATCTTTACTCAGAAAGACATATATATCACATCTAATGATGCTAAATACCTGAAAATGATAATTGCATTTTATTTAAATATCAAACCGGATCATAAAATGAGAGGTGGGCTGCAGACATATATACCTCTTCACACATCTCCCTACATGGCACCCTGCCAGGACCATTTGGACGACATTCCTTGAGGGCACTGGCACACACCAGAGCTTCTAGGTTGGTATGGCAAGTCCTGTTCTCGATTTGATTCAAAGTATCAATTAAGAACTCGTAAGATGGAATCTGGCTGGTGTCGTAGGTCATGTTGTAAGGGAGCACTGCTGTACAGGTTGGGAAGATGATGGCCTCACACCTGTACGAGGGTGCTGAATGGAAAGAGACAGTTAGTGAGGGAGAGAGTATCAGGAAGAGACAGGAAGAGCTGCATTCAAAGTTTACATATACATGTGTATTTTTTGTACACAAAAGTTTCTTATCATAAGCAAGAAGTTAGCCAGAAGCTTGCCTTACTGTATAAACATGCAGACAAGATTTCCACAGAAATTTGAGAACCAAATTTCATATCTTTCCATGACCAATTTGGGTTGTAGCATCCATGCAGCGTATGAATACCACACAGTGATATACATGTAAATCATTTCATGTTTGTGATTTCCTCCGCCCTTCACAATTTCCATGATTTTGGTATATATATTTTTCAATTTTCCACAACTTTCCAAGACTTTCAGAAGAATTTTTGTTTTAATGCCTTTCCAGGTTTTTCCATGACCATGGGAACCCTGTGTAGAACAAGTTTGGCCCATATTCTATTTCAATCCAATTCATTAATTCCTGAAATTATCATGCAGTAGCTTCATTAAATGGTGAGATGCATGTGCTATTAATACTACAATGAGCCTGTATCTACATGTATTCATATACTAAAGTATTTTGGTGATGGTCATCTTGCCCATTGGTCAAAACAAGTACCATTCTTAATTGTCAATCATTGGTATTTTAAAATGTATCAATAAATGAAAATTTGGGAAACAATAATAGACATGATTCTCAAAAACACCCAATCAGCTCAAAGTCTGAGAATATACACTGTTCAAACTCGATTATTTTTAATCACTTCTTCTTTAATTTGCCTGGTTTGTGACTTACTTTTCATTATGAGCTGGCTGGTAATTAACATTAATAAATCTGAATACCTGAATTGGTTTCAAGCAATAAATCGTCACTAGGTAAAAATAAGTAAACCTCCAAATTCTGAAGGCACACTTTAATGAGCTTCTATGACATGCACAGGGCATCAAAGTTCATTCAGACCAAACTTGGTGGAATTCCAAATTAATGCATGTACAAATCCTGTAAATCTTGCAACAAATCTCCTGGAAACGCTCCCCATTCAAAAATACATGCACTTGATGCATGTCCAGAAAGAGAAAAAACATTCAGGCGGTTCAGAAGGAGAATACATGTGGTGAATTTCCGAAAGGTACATGCATTTCATCAAAGACATGTGTGTAAAACTAATGTCCATGCACTCTCTATATGATTTAAATCATCCATCATGCATCAACGGAATATCAGAGTGGTGTATAACTCCTTGTGACAACCCCAGATAACGAGTCTCAAAGAATACTTACTTCCTTCTATTACTGAGTTGACCCAGTCCCAGTGTCTGGACACACGTGTGTAGATGTCAGGTAAGTTGTTCACACTAGGATCTTCAGCATCGGCACATCCATAGGAACCACTGGTGATTCCAACCAATCTCCACGCTCCACTGTACTCCTGACATAAGAGTGAGCCACCTGAATCACCCTACATGCAAAAGGCAATAATTCGGTTGGGTACTAATCCTGGCATATGAGTGAGCTACCTGAATCACCCTACAAATAAAAAGGCAATATAATTCAGTTGTGTCTAATCCTGACATAAGAGTGGGCTACCTGAATCACCCTACAAATAAAAAGGCAATGATTCTGTTTTCAATCTAATCCTGGCATATGAGTGAGATGAGTGAAACTGAGCTTCATTTCAAATTAATAATGCAAAATAAGAATATTTTAAAAATCTTGTTTTTCTTGGAACTCAGTTTTATGGGCATAACATGTTTTGAAACCGAACTCTTCATACCGGTATGCTCACAGTAGCTAACTCAATTACAATCTCATGCAAGGTTTAAAATCACTTTCCCCTCATAAATTTTAATCTATTTGAATGTCTCATTTATATTTGAAAACAACAATTCTATTTTCAGTCTAGTCATCTTGGTTGTCTTTGTCCTCATTCTCTTTAATGTTGGTGACATGACATTTGCTCTATAGGCATTATATTGTGAAGATTGGGTAAGGTAAATTGTTTGATCCAGGGACAAAGAGGGAAATTCGGTCACTTCTAACATTCTAAACAGGTAATGGGGCAGCATCCTATGGAAAAGCTAACTTATAAGTCCAGTTATCAGTAAGACGGCACGCTTTTCATCAACAGAGCAAAAACAGATTCAAGGTTAATTCCATCAACAGATCACCTTGCAATCTGATATAATTGATTGCATATATTATACAAAGAAACCTCCTAAAATTTGATTACATTGTTTCACACGGCGGTGTCTCACAAAAGCCATCAAGGTCATGGAAATCCCATCAAAACATGAATTCTATCTTTAACACACACATCTCCTTCTCATGTCTATGAACTGGTAAACATGACAGTTACATGCGACGCTGCCCAGTCTGTTACAAACTGCAAGAAAGTAACAATTCAACATTGAATCTTTACTCCTACAGAACTCACACTACAGATAGAAACCCCTCCACTTGGATCCCAAGCACATATGTGATTTTCAGTAAGTGAGGAATCGCCTGTGATGTCCCGACATTCTGCGACTCCTGTTAGATTAAAGGTGGCCTCCTGGAGTGATGATGCTGTACCACCTGGTTATCGAAGAAGAAAACAGTGATATAAACACTTGAGAAAAGGAAACACCAACTTGTACAGGTTAAAACAGGTAACACCTGTGCAAGAAATGAATAAGATTTTGGTGTGAAAGATAGTGTATGTGTGGATTGCTCAGAGAAAAGATCAAGATACATGTAGAGTCCTCTACAATATGTTGTGAAATATATACATGTATCAATTGACACAGCTACTAAGTATTTCATTTCTTCATGGGAAAAAAAGGACAAATTGATGGTATTCAGGTTAGCCTAATTTATCAGAAAGTCAACTTTTGTCCTGATTTTTGGCAGGGAAGGTAAAATGATGTCCGCAGCAAATAAAAGGCTTGTGGGATAGGGATATATTTTGCAAAAGATAGCTATGGTTTTTCCAAAGAGTGAAATCTGGTCACTCCTCTGAACAATTTGTATTAAATGGATGCTAAGTGCTGGTGTTAATAGAAATTGTTCATTCCTATGAACCAAATGATACAAGAGTGGATTCAAAAAGGTACAACTACATTCCTTTGAAATGTGGAACTGACACATACCACCGGTTACAGTTGATCCCCAGCCAATGGAAATACACTGGCTGTACACACTGATTTCTTCTGATGTAGTCTCCAAGCAAACGGGACTGACATAGTCCCCCGTCTGCACAGGACTCGCAAGCTTGATCAGGGCAATGTCAAAGTCAAGGATAAATTGATTGAAAGCTGGGTGAACATAAACACTTTCAATGTCTGCAAACTGCCGGGTAGCTGAAGAACCATAAAGATCATTGTCGCCTAGCAAAATTCTATCAGCGATGAGCCCAAAAACATGTGGTCTGTATTAAAATGGAAGGAAACAAAAATTACGAATGAGAATTAAAAAAAAATGATATAACTATCTTTGCTAAACCAAAGAAAGCTAATTCTAATTGGGTAATCTGATATTTTCTCTGGTGACACTTGCACCAGGCTTTATTTCATACGGCAGAGTATATTTACAGGACATTTTCAAAGTTGAGATTGGTTGTATTTTTAAAGACTCTGGTACATTATACTTTACACCTTTCTACATTGTAGGAGTGATTACAACCCATCCCCCCCCCCAAATATATATATCGTCTGCTGAGAGCCAGAAGGGTATTAGCTAGTATCATTTTAATACGGAGTTTGATATTAAGCAAATATTAACCGACTACGAGGTTAATATTTGTTTTATATCCCACATCGGCAATAAGGTCTATTTAAAGTGAATTTTACATAAATAAAAGAACTAGATTTTCGCTCGCGGCGTTCTGATTCTTCAGCAGATATCGGTAGTGTTTCTATCGATTGCTTTCGTACACTGACTGACATTTCGCGGCTGTACAAAAGTATTATCACACCCCTAGCTCACGGTCATGAAGTGATGGTAAATCTATCATTGATCATGTGACCTCGTTTAGACCAATCAGAATGCAAGATTCTTAGTATGCGGGATATAATCCCTTTTGGCTCTCGATCAACAGTAATACGGTACTTACTGCATGCAATGAGCAGCTGTGATGGCCCATTGATCGGAGATCAGGGTAGCACCACAGTAGTGATAGAAAGGTGAATTTGAAACCCTGATGGAGACAGAAGCGATCCAAGGCCACTGCCCAGAAAGAGCATCAGTCCCTCCGACAATCCGGGGAGAGACGGCGGGGCTGAGTCCGCAGCTCGGCGAGTTAACCACAGCTGGTGGCAGAATGTGAAAGTAAAGACTTAACCAGCAACAAATCTTCACAAATGTATTTCAACCCCTTCTGTTCCATTACATTAACTAACAGTTGATGAATATGTATTCAAGCGATTGTACGGTTCCATCCCATGTTTTACTGATTGTGTATAAAATATCTTCTGTGGAAAGATTTCAAGCACATATTAGAAGAATGAACGATTTGATCAAGAATGATTAATTTCAAGTATTTTCCCATAGAAGTGCTACCTCAAGGAGAGAGAACCACTAAAGCATTACCAAATAATCAAGGAGAAAATGTAAGCCTAATCTATTTTTTTTTTAACTACTGTTTGGAGCATCTCTCAAAAGTTTGCATTTTCCTTGATAGACGTCTTTGAGGGGAGAGCCATGGGATATTGCCATATTTGACGGAATATATGATATCTGAATGGCAAAACTGGTGAGGGTCCACTGACCTGAATACTAGCTAGAACACTCGCCTTCAAAATGTAACTATGGTTTCCACACAATGCACTTGCCATTACATGTACTTCTTTTCTCTCTTTCTCTCTCTCTCTCTCTCTATGTTTTCATCTCGTACGGGATGTACCTGGTAGACTAGTACAATCGATTTCATCGCTTCGATCAGGACAGTCTGGAACGCCATCACATAGCCACTCATTAGGCAGACAAGCAGGTAGGCTACATGAGAAATAGTACACAACATCCATCTAGCAAAGAAAAGAACATCACTAATGTAAAAAACATAGAAGAAATAACAGCAGCAGTAATACATGAAGTAGTAGATAAAAGCAATATGGATAAGATTCTATATTTTAGGAGCCTCATCAACAGAGTTTGACAATCATGCTGTTACAAAATGTCAGTCTGTAACCTTCACCATGACCTGTCATTCAGATTTTTAAAATTAAAACTGACTATTAAGGGAATAAGGTTAAATAAGGAATGTGATTGAATTACTATTCAAGTGTCATTTTCACTATCATCATTATTCTTTGTACCATCAGATTCATCATTATCATAAATATTTATGGCAGATTTGCCTAGCACGAAACAAGTTATATCATAAAGTCTATTATATACCTCACATTAGAAATCTAGCCATCTGATTGGTCGAAATTGAAGTCGTGATTTTAAGCAATGCCCCACTCACAGGGAATATCCATTAATTTGTGCCCTCGTAGCCTGCTCACAGGGAATATCCATTAAATTTGTGCCCTCATCCTCCTGCGATCCCCATGGGTTTACGTGTTAAAATTGTCTTTGTGCGAGCGCGGACACCATACAGTGGTTTTTTTCTGCGATTCCCAAATGATTGAAACTTTCAGTCATTTTGCTAGCAAAGATTAACAGACAGTGTCTCAGATTTTCTGTGATGTTTTAACCAATCTTTACTCAATAAAAGGCTAAGGTAAGAATTCTTGGTAGATTTTTGTTTTAATTTGTACGATCGATATATAAAAGTCATATCGACTGCTTTAATACTCGAGGACTGGCTGTTTCTATACTGGCTCGCGGGAAAGTTGATCCGTTGCCATCACCCCTCGGCGCGCCTGGGTCTTTCCCTTGAGCGTTTAAAAACAGCCAGTCCTCTCGTAGCAGTCGAAATCTCTATATTATTATTTCTGTTTATAATAACAACCTCACATAATATTACCCTAATGATGATCATCATCATTAATGATTTTGCAAAAGTTACCTGCTGGAAAAACGTTTGTCAATAACGTTGGTAATGTCTTATATGATAAAATTCACTTGCCTGTAACAACAAGATTAAAGGTGCATGTATCTGTATTTCCTGCACCATCTGTTGATGTGTAGGTTACTGTGTTGTTTCCGATAGGAAAGTAATCTCCAGGATTGTCAGTTGATGTCAGTGTCTGGTTACCAGAGTTATCTGTTGCTGTAGGTGGTGTCCAGGTTAATACAGATGTAGCATTACCAATGTCGGTAGTGACATTCTGATCACTTGGGCATCCACTGATATCTGGATTCTCATTATCTGTGAGAAAGATCATAAGAGATACCAAATATGTTACCTTTCTAAAATCTGGTTCCAGCTCTCACTAAAGAATACAAATCTGTTTTTCAGAGGATAAAGCTTAAGATGAGCACTTACCAGATACAATTACAAAGAAGGTGCATGTCTCTGTATTTCCTGCATCATCAATTGCGTGGTAGGTTACCGTGTTGTTTCCAATAGAAAAGTAATCTCCAGGATTGTCAGTGGATGTCAGTGTCTGGCTACCAATGTTATCTGTTGCTGTAGGCGGCATCCAGGTGACTACAGCTGTTTCATAACCACTGTCTGTGGTGACATTCTGATCACTTGGGCATCCACTGATGACTGGATTCTCATTATCTGTTAGAAAGATTATATGAGATAGAAATTAAGTTACATTTCTAAAATCTGGTTCCAGCTCTCACTAGAGAATACAAAAGAGCTATTTAGAAGGAAAAAAAAAAAGCATAAGATGAGCACTTACCATATGCAACTATAAAGAATGTGCATGTTTCTGTATTTCCTGCATCATCAATTGCATGGTAGGTTACTGTGTTGTTTCCAATAGAAAAGTAATCTCCAGGATTGTCAGTGGATGTCAGTGTCTGGATACCAGAGTTATCTGTTGCTGTAGGTGGTGTCCAGGTGACTACAGCTGTAGCATTGCCACTGTCTGTGGTGACATTCTGATCACTTGGGCATCCACTGATAACTGGATTCTCATTATCTGTGAGAAAGATCATAAGAGATATAAAATATGTTACCTTTCTAAAATCTGGTTCCAGCTTTCATTAGATAATGCAAAAGTGTTTTTTAAAGGATAAATCATAAGACAAGCCAAGCACTTACCCATTACAACTATAAAGAAGGTGCATGTCTCTGTATTTCCTGCATCATCAGCTGCATTGTAGGTTACTGTGTTCTTTCCAATAGGAAAGTAATCTCCAGGACTGTCAGAAGAAGTCAGTGTCTGGATACCAGAGTTATCTGTTGCTGTAGGTGGTGTCCATGTTACTACAGCTGTTACGTTACCACTGTCTGTGGTGACATTCTGATCACTTGGGCATCCACTGATCATTGCACTTTCTCTGTCTGTCATGAAAATTGATACATTTTTTTTGTTCTTGTTTACTTAGTTTTGTCTTGTTTATGTTTCTATTAGTGACATATATATTCAAGTAAAACCTAACAATTGAAAAGTAACAAGAAACAAAGAACAAACAAAAAATTAGGACAGAAATGGTAAAAACATAGTTCCAAATACACAGTTTCTTGTTTCCTGACTCCACAAACACATTTAATCTATACTGTCTTCATAAATCCATATCACCGATGAAAATCTTGATTACTTACCTATTACAACTACATTAAAGGTACATGTTTCTGTATTTCCAGCAGAATCTGTTGATGTGTAGGTCACTGTGTTGTTTCCAATAGGAAAGTAGTCTCCAGGATCGGCGGTGGATGTCAGTGTCTGGATACCAGAGTTATCTGTTGCTGTAGGTGGTGTCCAGGTTAATACAGCTGTAGCATTACCAATGTCTGTGGTGACATTCTGATCACTTGGGCATCCACTGATGACTGGATTCTCATTATCTGTGAGAAAGATTATATGAGACAAAACTAGATGGATCCTTGGCTGCGCACAGTCGAAAATGATGCCTCCACCATAGAGCCATTTTACAAACCAAAACAGAAGCAATTTTTAGAATTCAAGTTTGATTGTAATCCATTAACAGGTTCTCAGAATATCGTGATTACAAGCTATTTTTTATATACATGTATGACCTCATGACCCTCATGACCCTAAAATCTAATCAGTTCAATGGCTCTGCAAGATACATACATGTCTTGAGTTTGATGGTAATCTGTCTATCGATTCTAATGATAATGCATTTACAAGCTCTTATTGTATACATAATGAGCCCCATGACTTTTGACCTCATGACCCAAAAATATAATCAGTTCATTGGCTCTGCAAGATACATACACGTCCTGGGTTTGATGGTAATCTGTCCATCGGTTCTAATGATGTGATCACAAGCTATTTTTGCGTACATAATGAGCCCTGTGACCTTTGACCTTTAACCTCATGCCCCAAACACCTAATCATTTCATTGGCTCTGCAAGATACATACATGACCCACGTTTGGCAGGATTCCATCAATCGGTTCTTGAGATAACGCGCTCACAAACTATTTTTGCATACAAAATTAGCCCTGTGACCTCGTGACCCCAAAATCTAATCAGTTCATTGGCTCACGTGTATAACATGCAAGCTGATGGAACACATCATTGCAAGCAACATCATGTCTCATGGGAATGACAATGACATCCTTTACTCTCTCCAACATGGATTCAGGCAGAAAAGATCATGTGAACTCCAGCTGCTTGGCTTCATCAGCGACCTCACAAACAACATGGAAGAGAACAGGCAGACTGATGTCCTCATCACAGACTTCAGCAAAGCCTTCGATAAAGTTGGACACCAGACACTAAAGAATACAAATCTGTTTTTCAGAGGATAAAGCTTAAGATGAGCACTTACCAAATACAATTACAAAGAAGGTGCAAGTTTCTGTATTTCCTGCATCATCAATTGCATGGTAGGTTACTGTGTTGTTTCCAATAGAAAAGTAATCTCCAGGATTGTCAGTGGATGTCAGTGTCTGGATACCAGAGTTATCTGTTGCTGTAGGTGGTGTCCAGGTGACTACAGCTGTAGCATTGCCACTGTCTGTGGTGACATTCTGATCACTTGGGCATCCACTGATAACTGGATTCTCATTATCTGTGAGAAAGATCATAAGAGATATAAAATATGTTACCTTTCTAAAATCTGGTTCCAGCTTTCATTAGATAACGCAAAAGTGTTTTTTAAAGGATAAATCATAAGACAAGCCAAGCACTTACCCATTACAACTATAAAGAAGGTGCATGTCTCTGTATTTCCTGCATCATCAGCTGCATTGTAGGTTACTGTGTTCTTTCCAATAGGAAAGTAATCTCCAGGACTGTCAGAAGAAGTCAGTGTCTGGATACCAGAGTTATCTGTTGCTGTAGGTGGTGTCCATGTTACTACAGCTGTTACGTTACCACTGTCTGTGGTGACATTCTGATCACTTGGGCATCCACTGATCATTGCACTTTCTCTGTCTGTCATGAAAATTGATACATTTTTTTTGTTCTTGTTTACTTAGTTTTGTCTTGTTTATGTTTCTATTAGTGACATATATATTCAAGTAAAACCTAACAATTGAAAAAGTAACAAGAAACAAAGAACAAACAAAAATTAGGACAGAAATGGTAAAAACATAGTTCCAAATACACAGTTTCTTGTTTCCTGACTCCACAAACACATTTAATCTATACTGTCTTCATAAATCCATATCACCGATGAAAATCTTGATTACTTACCTATTACAACTACATTAAAGGTACATGTTTCTGTATTTCCAGCAGAATCTGTTGATGTGTAGGTCACTGTGTTGTTTCCAATAGGAAAGTAGTCTCCAGGATCGGCGGTGGATGTCAGTGTCTGGATACCAGAGTTATCTGTTGCTGTAGGTGGTGTCCAGGTTAATACAGCTGTAGCATTACCAATGTCTGTGGTGACATTCTGATCACTTGGGCATCCACTGATGACTGGATTCTCATTATCTGTGAGAAAGATTATATGAGACAAAACTAGATGGATCCTTGGCTGCGCACAGTCGAAAATGATGCCTCCACCATAGAGCCATTTTACAAACCAAAACAGAAGCAATTTTTAGAATTCAAGTTTGATTGTAATCCATTAACAGGTTCTCAGAATATCGTGATTACAAGCTATTTTTTATATACATGTATGACCTCATGACCCTCATGACCCTAAAATCTAATCAGTTCAATGGCTCTGCAAGATACATACATGTCTTGAGTTTGATGGTAATCTGTCTATCGATTCTAATGATAATGCATTTACAAGCTCTTATTGTATACATAATGAGCCCCATGACTTTTGACCTCATGACCCAAAAATATAATCAGTTCATTGGCTCTGCAAGATACATACACGTCCTGGGTTTGATGGTAATCTGTCCATCGGTTCTAATGATGTGATCACAAGCTATTTTTGCGTACATAATGAGCCCTGTGACCTTTGACCTTTAACCTCATGCCCCAAACACCTAATCATTTCATTGGCTCTGCAAGATACATACATGACCCACGTTTGGCAGGATTCCATCAATCGGTTCTTGAGATAACGCGCTCACAAACTATTTTTGCATACAAAATTAGCCCTGTGACCTCGTGACCCCAAAATCTAATCAGTTCATTGGCTCACGTGTATAACATGCAAGCTGATGGAACACATCATTGCAAGCAACATCATGTCTCATGGGAATGACAATGACATCCTTTACTCTCTCCAACATGGATTCAGGCAGAAAAGATCATGTGAACTCCAGCTGCTTGGCTTCATCAGCGACCTCACAAACAACATGGAAGAGAACAGGCAGACTGATGTCCTCATCACAGACTTCAGCAAAGCCTTCGATAAAGTTGGACACCAGACACTAAAGAATACAAATCTGTTTTTCAGAGGATAAAGCTTAAGATGAGCACTTACCAAATACAATTACAAAGAAGGTGCAAGTTTCTGTATTTCCTGCATCATCAATTGCATGGTAGGTTACTGTGTTGTTTCCAATAGAAAAGTAATCTCCAGGATTGTCAGTGGATGTCAGTGTCTGGATACCAGAGTTATCTGTTGCTGTAGGTGGTGTCCAGGTGACTACAGCTGTAGCATTGCCACTGTCTGTGGTGACATTCTGATCACTTGGGCATCCACTGATAACTGGATTCTCATTATCTGTGAGAAAGATCATAAGAGATATAAAATATGTTACCTTTCTAAAATCTGGTTCCAGCTTTCATTAGATAACGCAAAAGTGTTTTTTAAAGGATAAATCATAAGACAAGCCAAGCACTTACCCATTACAACTATAAAGAAGGTGCATGTCTCTGTATTTCCTGCATCATCAGCTGCATTGTAGGTTACTGTGTTCTTTCCAATAGGAAAGTAATCTCCAGGACTGTCAGAAGAAGTCAGTGTCTGGATACCAGAGTTATCTGTTGCTGTAGGTGGTGTCCATGTTACTACAGCTGTTACGTTACCACTGTCTGTGGTGACATTCTGATCACTTGGGCATCCACTGATCATTGCACTTTCTCTGTCTGTCATGAAAATTGATACATTTTTTTTGTTCTTGTTTACTTAGTTTTGTCTTGTTTATGTTTCTATTAGTGACATATATATTCAAGTA
The DNA here is from genome assembly GCA_037976565.1 of Mesocentrotus franciscanus. Taxonomy (NCBI): domain Eukaryota; kingdom Metazoa; phylum Echinodermata; class Echinoidea; order Camarodonta; family Strongylocentrotidae; genus Mesocentrotus; species Mesocentrotus franciscanus. Next base: position 11,051,053 of record CP137668.1, read on the forward strand.
AAACCTAACAATTGAAAAGTAACAAGAAACAAAGAACAAACAAAAATTAGGACAGAAATGGTAAAAACATAGTTCCAAATACACAGTTTCTTGTTTCCTGACTCCACAAACACATTTAATCTATACTGTCTTCATAAATCCATATCACCGATGAAAATCTTGATTACTTACCTATTACAACTACATTAAAGGTACATGTTTCTGTATTTCCAGCAGAATCTGTTGATGTGTAGGTCACTGTGTTGTTTCCAATAGGAAAGTAGTCTCCAGGATCGGCGGTGGATGTCAGTGTCTGGATACCAGAGTTATCTGTTGCTGTAGGTGGTGTCCAGGTTAATACAGCTGTAGCATTACCAATGTCTGTGGTGACATTCTGATCACTTGGGCATCCACTGATGACTGGATTCTCATTATCTGTGAGAAAGATTATATGAGACAAAACTAGATGGATCCTTGGCTGCGCACAGTCGAAAATGATGCCTCCACCATAGAGCCATTTTACAAACCAAAACAGAAGCAATTTTTAGAATTCAAGTTTGATTGTAATCCATTAACAGGTTCTCAGAATATCGTGATTACAAGCTATTTTTTATATACATGTATGACCTCATGACCCTCATGACCCTAAAATCTAATCAGTTCAATGGCTCTGCAAGATACATACATGTCTTGAGTTTGATGGTAATCTGTCTATCGATTCTAATGATAATGCATTTACAAGCTCTTATTGTATACATAATGAGCCCCATGACTTTTGACCTCATGACCCAAAAATATAATCAGTTCATTGGCTCTGCAAGATACATACACGTCCTGGGTTTGATGGTAATCTGTCCATCGGTTCTAATGATGTGATCACAAGCTATTTTTGCATACATAATGAGCCCTGTGACCTTTGACCTTTAACCTCATGCCCCAAACACCTAATCATTTCATTGGCTCTGCAAGATACATACATGACCCACGTTTGGCAGGATTCCATCAATCGGTTCTTGAGATAACGCGCTCACAAACTATTTTTGCATACAAAATTAGCCCTGTGACCTCGTGACCCCAAAATCTAATCAGTTCATTGGCTCACGTGTATAACATGCAAGCTGATGGAACACATCATTGCAAGCAACATCATGTCTCATGGGAATGACAATGACATCCTTTACTCTCTCCAACATGGATTCAGGCAGAAAAGATCATGTGAACTCCAGCTGCTTGGCTTCATCAGCGACCTCACAAACAACATGGAAGAGAACAGGCAGACTGATGTCCTCATCACAGACTTCAGCAAAGCCTTCGATAAAGTTGGACACCAGACACTAAAGAATACAAATCTGTTTTTCAGAGGATAAAGCTTAAGATGAGCACTTACCAAATACAATTACAAAGAAGGTGCAAGTTTCTGTATTTCCTGCATCATCAATTGCATGGTAGGTTACTGTGTTGTTTCCAATAGAAAAGTAATCTCCAGGATTGTCAGTGGATGTCAGTGTCTGGATACCAGAGTTATCTGTTGCTGTAGGTGGTGTCCAGGTGACTACAGCTGTAGCATTGCCACTGTCTGTGGTGACATTCTGATCACTTGGGCATCCACTGATAACTGGATTCTCATTATCTGTGAGAAAGATCATAAGAGATATAAAATATGTTACCTTTCTAAAATCTGGTTCCAGCTTTCATTAGATAACGCAAAAGTGTTTTTTAAAGGATAAATCATAAGACAAGCCAAGCACTTACCCATTACAACTATAAAGAAGGTGCATGTCTCTGTATTTCCTGCATCATCAGCTGCATTGTAGGTTACTGTGTTCTTTCCAATAGGAAAGTAATCTCCAGGACTGTCAGAAGAAGTCAGTGTCTGGATACCAGAGTTATCTGTTGCTGTAGGTGGTGTCCATGTTACTACAGCTGTTACGTTACCACTGTCTGTGGTGACATTCTGATCACTTGGGCATCCACTGATCATTGCACTTTCTCTGTCTGTCATGAAAATTGATACATTTTTTTTGTTCTTGTTTACTTAGTTTTGTCTTGTTTATGTTTCTATTAGTGACATATATATTCAAGTAAAACCTAACAATTGAAAAAGTAACAAGAAACAAAGAACAAACAAAAATTAGGACAGAAATGGTAAAAACATAGTTCCAAATACACAGTTTCTTGTTTCCTGACTCCACAAACACATTTAATCTATACTGTCTTCATAAATCCATATCACCGATGAAAATCTTGATTACTTACCTATTACAACTACATTAAAGGTACATGTTTCTGTATTTCCAGCAGAATCTGTTGATGTGTAGGTCACTGTGTTGTTTCCAATAGGAAAGTAGTCTCCAGGATCGGCGGTGGATGTCAGTGTCTGGATACCAGAGTTATCTGTTGCTGTAGGTGGTGTCCAGGTTAATACAGCTGTAGCATTACCAATGTCTGTGGTGACATTCTGATCACTTGGGCATCCACTGATGACTGGATTCTCATTATCTGTGAGAAAGATTATATGAGACAAAACTAGATGGATCCTTGGCTGCGCACAGTCGAAAATGATGCCTCCACCATAGAGCCATTTTACAAACCAAAACAGAAGCAATTTTTAGAATTCAAGTTTGATTGTAATCCATTAACAGGTTCTCAGAATATCGTGATTACAAGCTATTTTTTATATACATGTATGACCTCATGACCCTCATGACCCTAAAATCTAATCAGTTCAATGGCTCTGCAAGATACATACATGTCTTGAGTTTGATGGTAATCTGTCTATCGATTCTAATGATAATGCATTTACAAGCTCTTATTGTATACATAATGAGCCCCATGACTTTTGACCTCATGACCCAAAAATATAATCAGTTCATTGGCTCTGCAAGATACATACACGTCCTGGGTTTGATGGTAATCTGTCCATCGGTTCTAATGATGTGATCACAAGCTATTTTGCGTACATAATGAGCCCTGTGACCTTTGACCTTTAACCTCATGCCCCAAACACCTAATCATTTCATTGGCTCTGCAAGATACATACATGACCCACGTTTGGCAGGATTCCATCAATCGGTTCTTGAGATAACGCGCTCACAAACTATTTTTGCATACAAAATTAGCCCTGTGACCTCGTGACCCCAAAATCTAATCAGTTCATTGGCTCACGTGTATAACATGCAAGCTGATGGAACACATCATTGCAAGCAACATCATGTCTCATGGGAATGACAATGACATCCTTTACTCTCTCCAACATGGATTCAGGCAGAAAAGATCATGTGAACTCCAGCTGCTTGGCTTCATCAGCGACCTCACAAACAACATGGAAGAGAACAGGCAGACTGATGTCCTCATCACAGACTTCAGCAAAGCCTTCGATAAAGTTGGACACCAGACACTAAAGAATACAAATCTGTTTTTCAGAGGATAAAGCTTAAGATGAGCACTTACCAAATACAATTACAAAGAAGGTGCAAGTTTCTGTATTTCCTGCATCATCAATTGCATGGTAGGTTACTGTGTTGTTTCCAATAGAAAAGTAATCTCCAGGATTGTCAGTGGATGTCAGTGTCTGGATACCAGAGTTATCTGTTGCTGTAGGTGGTGTCCAGGTGACTACAGCTGTAGCATTGCCACTGTCTGTGGTGACATTCTGATCACTTGGGCATCCACTGATAACTGGATTCTCATTATCTGTGAGAAAGATCATAAGAGATATAAAATATGTTACCTTTCTAAAATCTGGTTCCAGCTTTCATTAGATAACGCAAAAGTGTTTTTTAAAGGATAAATCATAAGACAAGCCAAGCACTTACCCATTACAACTATAAAGAAGGTGCATGTCTCTGTATTTCCTGCATCATCAGCTGCATTGTAGGTTACTGTGTTCTTTCCAATAGGAAAGTAATCTCCAGGACTGTCAGAAGAAGTCAGTGTCTGGATACCAGAGTTATCTGTTGCTGTAGGTGGTGTCCATGTTACTACAGCTGTTACGTTACCACTGTCTGTGGTGACATTCTGATCACTTGGGCATCCACTGATCATTGCACTTTCTCTGTCTGTCATGAAAATTGATACATTTTTTTTGTTCTTGTTTACTTAGTTTTGTCTTGTTTATGTTTCTATTAGTGACATATATATTCAAGTAAAACCTAACAATTGAAAAAGTAACAAGAAACAAAGAACAAACAAAAAATTAGGACAGAAATGGTAAAAACATAGTTCCAAATACACAGTTTCTTGTTTCCTGACTCCACAAACACATTTAATCTATACTGTCTTCATAAATCCATATCACCGATGAAAATCTTGATTACTTACCTATTACAACTACATTAAAGGTACATGTTTCTGTATTTCCAGCAGAATCTGTTGATGTGTAGGTCACTGTGTTGTTTCCAATAGGAAAGTAGTCTCCAGGATCGGCGGTGGATGTCAGTGTCTGGATACCAGAGTTATCTGTTGCTGTAGGTGGTGTCCAGGTTAATACAGCTGTAGCATTACCAATGTCTGTGGTGACATTCTGATCACTTGGGCATCCACTGATGACTGGATTCTCATTATCTGTGAGAAAGATTATATGAGACAAAACTAGATGGATCCTTGGCTGCGCACAGTCGAAAATGATGCCTCCACCATAGAGCCATTTTACAAACCAAAACAGAAGCAATTTTTAGAATTCAAGTTTGATTGTAATCCATTAACAGGTTCTCAGAATATCGTGATTACAAGCTATTTTTTATATACATGTATGACCTCATGACCCTCATGACCCTAAAATCTAATCAGTTCAATGGCTCTGCAAGATACATACATGTCTTGAGTTTGATGGTAATCTGTCTATCGATTCTAATGATAATGCATTTACAAGCTCTTATTGTATACATAATGAGCCCCATGACTTTTGACCTCATGACCCAAAAATATAATCAGTTCATTGGCTCTGCAAGATACATACACGTCCTGGGTTTGATGGTAATCTGTCCATCGGTTCTAATGATGTGATCACAAGCTATTTTGCATACATAATGAGCCCTGTGACCTTTGACCTTTAACCTCATGCCCCAAACACCTAATCATTTCATTGGCTCTGCAAGATACATACATGACCCACGTTTGGCAGGATTCCATCAATCGGTTCTTGAGATAACGCGCTCACAAACTATTTTTGCATACAAAATTAGCCCTGTGACCTCGTGACCCCAAAATCTAATCAGTTCATTGGCTCACGTGTATAACATGCAAGCTGATGGAACACATCATTGCAAGCAACATCATGTCTCATGGGAATGACAATGACATCCTTTACTCTCTCCAACATGGATTCAGGCAGAAAAGATCATGTGAACTCCAGCTGCTTGGCTTCATCAGCGACCTCACAAACAACATGGAAGAGAACAGGCAGACTGATGTCCTCATCACAGACTTCAGCAAAGCCTTCGATAAAGTTGGACACCAGACACTAAAGAATACAAATCTGTTTTTCAGAGGATAAAGCTTAAGATGAGCACTTACCAAATACAATTACAAAGAAGGTGCAAGTTTCTGTATTTCCTGCATCATCAATTGCATGGTAGGTTACTGTGTTGTTTCCAATAGAAAAGTAATCTCCAGGATTGTCAGTGGATGTCAGTGTCTGGATACCAGAGTTATCTGTTGCTGTAGGTGGTGTCCAGGTGACTACAGCTGTAGCATTGCCACTGTCTGTGGTGACATTCTGATCACTTGGGCATCCACTGATAACTGGATTCTCATTATCTGTGAGAAAGATCATAAGAGATATAAAATATGTTACCTTTCTAAAATCTGGTTCCAGCTTTCATTAGATAGCATAAAAGTGTTTTTTAAAGGATAAATCATAAGACAAGCCAAGCACTTACCCATTACAACTATAAAGAAGGTGCATGTCTCTGTATTTCCTGCATCATCAGCTGCATTGTAGGTTACTGTGTTCTTTCCAATAGGAAAGTAATCTCCAGGACTGTCAGAAGAAGTCAGTGTCTGGATACCAGAGTTATCTGTTGCTGTAGGTGGTGTCCATGTTACTACAGCTGTTACGTTACCACTGTCTGTGGTGACATTCTGATCACTTGGGCATCCACTGATCATTGCACTTTCTCTGTCTGTCATGAAAATTGATACATTTTTTTTGTTCTTGTTTACTTAGTTTTGTCTTGTTTATGTTTCTATTAGTGACATATATATTCAAGTAAAACCTAACAATTGAAAAAGTAACAAGAAACAAAGAACAAACAAAAATTAGGACAGAAATGGTAAAAACATAGTTCCAAATACACAGTTTCTTGTTTCCTGACTCCACAAACACATTTAATCTATACTGTCTTCATAAATCCATATCACCGATGAAAATCTTGATTACTTACCTATTACAACTACATTAAAGGTACATGTTTCTGTATTTCCAGCAGAATCTGTTGATGTGTAGGTCACTGTGTTGTTTCCAATAGGAAAGTAGTCTCCAGGATCGGCGGTGGATGTCAGTGTCTGGATACCAGAGTTATCTGTTGCTGTAGGTGGTGTCAGGTTAATACAGCTGTAGCATTACCAATGTCTGTGGTGACATTCTGATCACTTGGGCATCCACTGATGACTGGATTCTCATTATCTGTGAGAAAGATTATATGAGACAAAACTAGATGGATCCTTGGCTGCGCACAGTCGAAAATGATGCCTCCACCATAGAGCCATTTTACAAACCAAAACAGAAGCAATTTTTAGAATTCAAGTTTGATTGTAATCCATTAACAGGTTCTCAGAATATCGTGATTACAAGCTATTTTTTATATACATGTATGACCTCATGACCCTCATGACCCTAAAATCTAATCAGTTCAATGGCTCTGCAAGATACATACATGTCTTGAGTTTGATGGTAATCTGTCTATCGATTCTAATGATAATGCATTTACAAGCTCTTATTGTATACATAATGAGCCCCATGACTTTTGACCTCATGACCCAAAAATATAATCAGTTCATTGGCTCTGCAAGATACATACACGTCCTGGGTTTGATGGTAATCTGTCCATCGGTTCTAATGATGTGATCACAAGCTATTTTTGCGTACATAATGAGCCCTGTGACCTTTGACCTTTAACCTCATGCCCCAAACACCTAATCATTTCATTGGCTCTGCAAGATACATACATGACCCACGTTTGGCAGGATTCCATCAATCGGTTCTTGAGATAACGCGCTCACAAACTATTTTTGCATACAAAATTAGCCCTGTGACCTCGTGACCCCAAAATCTAATCAGTTCATTGGCTCACGTGTATAACATGCAAGCTGATGGAACACATCATTGCAAGCAACATCATGTCTCATGGGAATGACAATGACATCCTTTACTCTCTCAACATGGATTCAGGCAGAAAAGATCATGTGAACTCCAGCTGCTTGGCTTCATCAGCGACCTCACAAACAACATGGAAGAGAACAGGCAGACTGATGTCCTCATCACAGACTTCAGCAAAGCCTTCGATAAAGTTGGACACCAGACACTAAAGAATACAAATCTGTTTTTCAGAGGATAAAGCTTAAGATGAGCACTTACCAAATACAATTACAAAGAAGGTGCAAGTTTCTGTATTTCCTGCATCATCAATTGCATGGTAGGTTACTGTGTTGTTTCCAATAGAAAAGTAATCTCCAGGATTGTCAGTGGATGTCAGTGTCTGGATACCAGAGTTATCTGTTGCTGTAGGTGGTGTCCAGGTGACTACAGCTGTAGCATTGCCACTGTCTGTGGTGACATTCTGATCACTTGGGCATCCACTGATAACTGGATTCTCATTATCTGTGAGAAAGATCATAAGAGATATAAAATATGTTACCTTTCTAAAATCTGGTTCCAGCTTTCATTAGATAGCAAAAGTGTTTTTTAAAGGATAAATCATAAGACAAGCCAAGCACTTACCCATTACAACTATAAAGAAGGTGCATGTCTCTGTATTTCCTGCATCATCAGCTGCATTGTAGGTTACTGTGTTCTTTCCAATAGGAAAGTAATCTCCAGGACTGTCAGAAGAAGTCAGTGTCTGGATACCAGAGTTATCTGTTGCTGTAGGTGGTGTCCATGTTACTACAGCTGTTACGTTACCACTGTCTGTGGTGACATTCTGATCACTTGGGCATCCACTGATCATTGCACTTTCTCTGTCTGTCATGAAAATTGATACATTTTTTTTGTTCTTGTTTACTTAGTTTTGTCTTGTTTATGTTTCTATTAGTGACATATATATTCAAGTAAAACCTAACAATTGAAAAAGTAACAAGAAACAAAGAACAAACAAAAATTAGGACAGAAATGGTAAAAACATAGTTCCAAATACACAGTTTCTTGTTTCCTGACTCCACAAACACATTTAATCTATACTGTCTTCATAAATCCATATCACCGATGAAAATCTTGATTACTTACCTATTACAACTACATTAAAGGTACATGTTTCTGTATTTCCAGCAGAATCTGTTGATGTGTAGGTCACTGTGTTGTTTCCAATAGGAAAGTAGTCTCCAGGATCGGCGGTGGATGTCAGTGTCTGGATACCAGAGTTATCTGTTGCTGTAGGTGGTGTCAGGTTAATACAGCTGTAGCATTACCAATGTCTGTGGTGACATTCTGATCACTTGGGCATCCACTGATGACTGGATTCTCATTATCTGTGAGAAAGATTATATGAGACAAAACTAGATGGATCCTTGGCTGCGCACAGTCGAAAATGATGCCTCCACCATAGAGCCATTTTACAAACCAAAACAGAAGCAATTTTTAGAATTCAAGTTTGATTGTAATCCATTAACAGGTTCTCAGAATATCGTGATTACAAGCTATTTTTTATATACATGTATGACCTCATGACCCTCATGACCCTAAAATCTAATCAGTTCAATGGCTCTGCAAGATACATACATGTCTTGAGTTTGATGGTAATCTGTCTATCGATTCTAATGATAATGCATTTACAAGCTCTTATTGTATACATAATGAGCCCCATGACTTTTGACCTCATGACCCAAAAATATAATCAGTTCATTGGCTCTGCAAGATACATACACGTCCTGGGTTTGATGGTAATCTGTCCATCGGTTCTAATGATGTGATCACAAGCTATTTTTGCGTACATAATGAGCCCTGTGACCTTTGACCTTTAACCTCATGCCCCAAACACCTAATCATTTCATTGGCTCTGCAAGATACATACATGACCCACGTTTGGCAGGATTCCATCAATCGGTTCTTGAGATAAGCGCTCACAAACTATTTTTGCATACAAAATTAGCCCTGTGACCTCGTGACCCCAAAATCTAATCAGTTCATTGGCTCACGTGTATAACATGCAAGCTGATGGAACACATCATTGCAAGCAACATCATGTCTCATGGGAATGACAATGACATCCTTTACTCTCTCCAACATGGATTCAGGCAGAAAAGATCATGTGAACTCCAGCTGCTTGGCTTCATCAGCGACCTCACAAACAACATGGAAGAGAACAGGCAGACTGATGTCCTCATCACAGACTTCAGCAAAGCCTTCGATAAAGTTGGACACCAGACACTAAAGAATACAAATCTGTTTTTCAGAGGATAAAGCTTAAGATGAGCACTTACCAAATACAATTACAAAGAAGGTGCAAGTTTCTGTATTTCCTGCATCATCAATTGCATGGTAGGTTACTGTGTTGTTTCCAATAGAAAAGTAATCTCCAGGATTGTCAGTGGATGTCAGTGTCTGGATACCAGAGTTATCTGTTGCTGTAGGTGGTGTCCAGGTGACTACAGCTGTAGCATTGCCACTGTCTGTGGTGACATTCTGATCACTTGGGCATCCACTGATAACTGGATTCTCATTATCTGTGAGAAAGATCATAAGAGATATAAAATATGTTACCTTTCTAAAATCTGGTTCCAGCTTTCATTAGATAACAAAAGTGTTTTTTAAAGGATAAATCATAAGACAAGCCAAGCACTTACCCATTACAACTATAAAGAAGGTGCATGTCTCTGTATTTCCTGCATCATCAGCTGCATTGTAGGTTACTGTGTTCTTTCCAATAGGAAAGTAATCTCCAGGACTGTCAGAAGAAGTCAGTGTCTGGATACCAGAGTTATCTGTTGCTGTAGGTGGTGTCCATGTTACTACAGCTGTTACGTTACCACTGTCTGTGGTGACATTCTGATCACTTGGGCATCCACTGATCATTGCACTTTCTCTGTCTGTCATGAAAATTGATACATTTTTTTTGTTCTTGTTTACTTAGTTTTGTCTTGTTTATGTTTCTATTAGTGACATATATATTCAAGTAAAACCTAACAATTGAAAAAGTAACAAGAAACAAAGAACAAACAAAAAATTAGGACAGAAATGGTAAAAACATAGTTCCAAATACACAGTTTCTTGTTTCCTGACTCCACAAACACATTTAATCTATACTGTCTTCATAAATCCATATCACCGATGAAAATCTTGATTACTTACCTATTACAACTACATTAAAGGTACATGTTTCTGTATTTCCAGCAGAATCTGTTGATGTGTAGGTCACTGTGTTGTTTCCAATAGGAAAGTAGTCTCCAGGATCGGCGGTGGATGTCAGTGTCTGGATACCAGAGTTATCTGTTGCTGTAGGTGGTGTCCAGGTTAATACAGCTGTAGCATTACCAATGTCTGTGGTGACATTCTGATCACTTGGGCATCCACTGATGACTGGATTCTCATTATCTGTGAGAAAGATTATATGAGACAAAACTAGATGGATCCTTGGCTGCGCACAGTCGAAAATGATGCCTCCACCATAGAGCCATTTTACAAACCAAAACAGAAGCAATTTTTAGAATTCAAGTTTGATTGTAATCCATTAACAGGTTCTCAGAATATCGTGATTACAAGCTATTTTTTATATACATGTATGACCTCATGACCCTCATGACCCTAAAATCTAATCAGTTCAATGGCTCTGCAAGATACATACATGTCTTGAGTTTGATGGTAATCTGTCTATCGATTCTAATGATAATGCATTTACAAGCTCTTATTGTATACATAATGAGCCCCATGACTTTTGACCTCATGACCCAAAAATATAATCAGTTCATTGGCTCTGCAAGATACATACACGTCCTGGGTTTGATGGTAATCTGTCCATCGGTTCTAATGATGTGATCACAAGCTATTTTTGCATACATAATGAGCCCTGTGACCTTTGACCTTTAACCTCATGCCCCAAACACCTAATCATTTCATTGGCTCTGCAAGATACATACATGACCCACGTTTGGCAGGATTCCATCAATCGGTTCTTGAGATAACGCGCTCACGAAGTATTTTTGCATACAAAATTAGCCCTGTGACCTCGTGACCCCAAAATCTAATCAGTTCATTGGCTCACGTGTATAACATGCAAGCTGATGGAACACATCATTGCAAGCAACATCATGTCTCATGGGAATGACAATGACATCCTTTACTCTCTCCAACATGGATTCAGGCAGAAAAGATCATGTGAGCTCCAGCTGCTTGGCTTCATCAGCGACCTCACAAACAACATGGAAGAGAACAGGCAGACTGATGTCCTCATCACAGACTTCAGCAAAGCCTTCGATAAAGTTGGACACCAGACACTAAAGAATACAAATCTGTTTTTCAGAGGATAAAGCTTAAGATGAGCACTTACCAAATACAATTACAAAGAAGGTGCAAGTTTCTGTATTTCCTGCATCATCAATTGCATGGTAGGTTACTGTGTTGTTTCCAATAGAAAAGTAATCTCCAGGATTGTCAGTGGATGTCAGTGTCTGGATACCAGAGTTATCTGTTGCTGTAGGTGGTGTCCAGGTTACTACAGCTGTAGCATTACCTCTGTCTGTGTTGACATTCTGATCACTTGGGCATCCACTGATCATTGCACTTTCTCTGTCTGTAATAAAGATTTATAGTTTTTGTTCCTGTTTATTTTGTTTTATCTTGTTTTTGGTTCTATTTGTTATACATAAAATTAATAACACTAAAAAAACACCTATAATAAAACGAACAGACAAAAAATTAGGACAAAAATGGCAAAAACATAGTACCTGGTGCACAGTTTGATTTTCCCTGCCTCTACAAACACATTAGTAAACCATACTGCCTTCATGAATTTATACAAACAAAGAAAACCTTGATTACTTACCTATTACAACTACATAAAAGGTACATGTTTCTGTATTTCCAGCAGAATCTGTTGTGTAGTAGGTCACTGTGTTGTTTCCAATAGGAAAGTAATCTCTGGGATTGTTAGTGGATGTCAGTGTCTGGTTACCAGAGTTATCTGTTGCTGTAGGTGGTGTCCAGGTTACTAGAGCTGTGGCATTACCACTGTCTGTGGTGACATTCTGATTACTTGGGCATCCACTGATGACTGGATTTTCATCATCTTTTATTTGAATACAGAGAAGGAATTTCAAATAGGAAAGTAGCATATAACATCTGTCTCTACTACAGCACCCCCGAAATGGACCCCCCCCCCTTTTTTGGTCCTTCACTATGCCTTCTGCAGATCCCTCTGCACCAATCCATTTGTTCATTTCAAATGAAAATGATGCAATGGTAAACAGCAAAGCAATACATATAAAGCAGACTACATACAGAAGGCCAAGCTAATGTACACGTTAAAGGCCAGGTTCATTGAAATTTGGAAAAAAGGCAAATCACACCTCTACAGCTTGCTGAGAACATTAACAAAATGACTAAAGTACTTTTAAAGCCCTCACTATTGTGAGGAATAAATTAATTGCAATTTTGATACCCTTTCCAAAACCCACTCACAAAGTGAAATGACGGCGTTATTTACATGCGATAAAATGACGTCACATTATGAACAACCTGCAATCACACATTCGGGACAATGTTGGATACCCATTGCAATTTTTAGATATGGGTTAACGTTGTTTGTATATTTACCGCCAGTTGTGATATTTCCTTTATTTTAGGCACTTTGAATGAGATACACTGAATAAATAATACTTTCTACAAATGTGTATTCGATTTTTATGTTATTTACCGTCACATTTGACCATAAAAATCGGAAAATAATCACATATTCTGAGGGCAGCTCAGCGTGTATGTGTCGGATCTGGGAGTGCCTAGGACATTTTGCATGCTGAACTAACGACTCTTCTGGGGCAAAATATGCGACAAGTTTACATATAATTGTCCAAATATTCATTACGAAAATGTCTGATTAGGCCGATTAGTTTAGATTTTTGATAGATAAATGGGGAAAGTGGAAGTCGAGAGAAGACTTAGATCAGTCCGGTTCGCGATTCACAGCTAGCTCGATCAAGCGCCGGGCCGGCTGGCCTGGCTGTGATATGCGGGCTCATGTAGATACGCAGCGACTGCGGCTGCCCCGACAGCTTGTGCTTGTCCATCGACTTCGCAAAATCTTCCAGATCTTCTTCTAGGTCTAGATCTCCCAAATCTCCATTGTCGTTGTCGCTGTCCGAGGTACTTCCTTCTTCTATCTCCTCAAAACTCAAATCAAGTATGCTTTCGTCCATATCGATATTTTCAGGGTGACTTTGATGAAGGTAAACAACGTTGGGTAAGAATGGGTACGGTCCTCAAGAGTCAATGCAATACATGTGAATTGCACGCAAACTGCATCGCGCACCGATCAGCTGAGCGGCCCATTGTATTAATTGTTCATTGTGCTACGTCACTCAAAAATCAGCTGACTTACGATGTTTTCGGGTCTCGAGTGGGGTGATATTTCGTCAAGTTTAATCAACTTTTATAATTTTCGCACGAATTTACAAGTTACACAAATGTGATAGTTTTACTCAGTGTAATGTTCTGATTACAATGATACCAAATTCAGTCGATTTCAAAATCAATGAACCTGGCCTTTAAGTGGATCGATAGTGTGTTTATTCCACCTTACCTGGTCAGCAATAAAGCAGTTTTTTTTTTCTTCCTTTCTTTCTTTCTTCTTTTTACACATCTGAAACCATGCATAAGGCCATAAAACAAATGTCAAATGAAGAAGTTGTCATTGCCTAGAAACTGGGTCTGGGCTTCTCCCCTTGCTCTGCAATCTAGAATTAATGTCTCTTGTGCAAACTTGTGCAAACTGCAAACTGAAACTGAAACTGAATTATTATTTCATAGTATCAAAGAGGTTCAGCAGAATATAATATATAAAGTGAAAGACCAATAATCAACAACTCTCTTCCTTCAACTCTGTTGTAAGAATTATCAATGAAGCCGATAGATGTGAGAAGGAAATTAAAGGAGGGATATAGGCGTGAAAAGAAAAAAAAATCAGCATTCTCAAAGTTAAGAAAACATGATTGTAGATCTGGGGGTGTTTTACAAAGACTAAGATTGACTCTACGTTGGACTTCAATATGGCAGGCCCTTCATGCCACTGTTTGCTCTCACCATTTAGTGGCATTGGTCTCTCAAGGGTGTACAAATCATGGTCACAAATCTACAGAATTTCCATTTTTTGATAATTCATTATTGAAGGAAAAAATGTTATCTAAAGATCATAATGGTGAGAGCAAACAGTGGCATGAACAGCAACTTAAAGTTGATCTTAATCTTTGTGAAACACCCCCTGGCATTTACAGAGAGAGATATTGAGATTCAAGATTATTTGAATACCACATGAGAGCATGTACTTACCTATAACAACTACATAAAAGGTACATGTGTCTGTATTTCCAGATGGATCTGTTGATGTGTAGGTCACTGTGTTGTTTCCAATAGGAAAGTAATCTCCAGGATTGTTAGTGGATGTCAGTGTCTGGGTACCAGAGGTATCTGTTGCTGTAGGTGGTGTCCAGGTTACTACAGCTGTAGCATTACCAATGTCTGTGGTGACATTCTGATCAGTTGGGCATCCATTGATAACTGGATTCTCATCATCTAATTTTTTTTCAAGAGAAAATTGATTCATTCAATGTTTATACCTTCAGGCTGTATAAGCGGTGGTCTAGTGGATACACACTGTACGTCAACGGACTATGGATTACATGTTTCACGGCTCGAGTCCCACAACAGCACTTATATCATTTCACGAGACATTGATCCACATTTGCTACTCTCCAACCAGGTAATGTAAACAAGTTTCTGGTAGGAAGAAATTCCTTGAATGCCTGAGCGCCTTATCAGGATAACTCAGCTAACCTGTGACAGCATGGGCCTGACAATATATGACTTCAAAAGATAGCATAATGATACTGAATATTGAGTATACAATAGTTTTTGTTGTGCATGTGACAACAGGATCTACACCTCTCCTTGGAAAAATGGAAACCTTAAATTTGTGTACCATAATGCTGTTTCTTAACCAGGGGCAGGGCACTGTATTGGAGTTCTGAGTTAGATCCTACATATGTTTCCACGTGCACAACACTACTGGCAATAAGATAGAATTGAGTGCAACACTGATTCAGTATTTCACACAAGTACAAGGGTGTCCCAAAATTTGCTCTGATGACATTATTATATTATTTCATCAAATATATAGTGTGACGGTTTGGGTTGAATTGGGGTTTAGATTAGGTGTAGTGTTAGGGTTAGGTATGATGTCTGGTCCAGGGTTTTAGTTAGGGTGGAATTGGGATTAGGGTAGGAAATTGACCACAGAGTAAAATATTGTCACTAGAGCATGTTTCATAGAACCATAAGAAGTGTAGTAATACATTCAGGTACATGTAATACCTTGATAGATAGTCACAGATCCAGGGATAACTGGCAAGCCTCCAAATGCCCCATTCTCCACTCCGTTACTGATGGAATCATTGATCAGTTGTTTAGTAGCAATCAAAGGATTGGTACCGTTACTCTCTATCAAACTTTTCAGGTTGACTGTAAATTCTGCAATGATGCTTCCGTTCCTGGAAAATGTACAGAGATGAACACAAGTAAGATGAATAACAGTACGTTGTATATATTCAAGATGCCACCGTCAAAATGTATATAAAGGAAAACTGTCATCACCAGATAACTTGCTTTCAAAAATGCAGAAAAATCAAAGGAACTTATCAAAAAAGGTTGAAAGAAAATCAGATAACGAATAAAAAAAATTATGAACATGTTAATGATACGAAGATCTCATTGAGACAAATTGGCAACTCTGTCACAAGTCTGAAAGATCATAGGCTCCCAATTCACCAATTGAAGTGTATGATGTTAATATCCTAAATTTCTCATTTCCCCCCAGGAACCTGATTTATTTATCAATTGTTCCATTGCCCAAGTTACATTGAGAACAAAATGATATTTTATGTACCCACCTACGTAATGGAAGTATTCTTCTTTCTTAAACACAAAAAAGGAATATTTTGTTTAAGTTTAATAGCTTTGCTTTTTTAAAGCAACGAATCTGATGTTGGCCATTTTCCTTTAAAGTAAATCTATTTAATAGACAAGTTAATTAAGATCCAGATGGTTTTATAAACTTGAACCAAGTTTTTATTTAATACTCTAAATAGTTCTCTAGCCTGTTTTCAGAGACTATTGTAAAATATGTACTTACCTAAAACCGGTCACAAGTACTCCTAAATACTGAGATCCTAGTGGCTCAAAGATAGTATTAAACTGTCAGGGAAAGAAAAACAGATTAAGAGACATAAAATCACAAAAGTAGTAAACAATGCACAATTATCCTAAAACTAAATTGACATGTAAATCCAGATTTCAAATAGTGCATATTACAAAATGTTGTACAGATGAACTGCAAATTATTTCTTTCATCGCAATAGCTTCCTAACCTGGCATGCTTGTGGAGGTGCTGTGGTTCATTCACTTGACTCTCAATCCAAGTGTTGAGGGTTCGAATCCAAGCCCAGCACTCGCATCTTTTGGCATTACATTAATCCACATTTGCCCCTCTCGACCTACAGGTTAAATGGGTACCTGGCAGGATTTATTCCTTAAACTCAACTGTGCACTGACTACAGCTGCCATAGCTAATTAAGCCAGGGTAATAATATCTTAACTTCTTTGGAAGCGTATAGGGGCGTTATATCTTACTGTTGTATGCGCTATACAAGAACGGTTTACTATTATTAGCTCTGTGCCCGTAGACATGTGAGATTGGTCAGAAAGTATGGATATAGTTGATCCTCTTTTTGTATGTTTTGTCTGTTTGTTCATTCATCCATCTTCAATTCTACTAGAAGTGAGGAAAAGTCACATGTTCAACTTACACCACTAATAAGGCCATCAACTGTACTCTGGTAGAGTGCTGTAGTGGAGTCAGTCAGGTCAGAAGAGAATGTACCAGCGATCGTCAATGATCCATCAATTGGTACTGATGCATTACCTGAAATATGGATTTCAACAGATTTGTATCATCATCAAATGTCACACTAGGAAGAAGTTAGTGTACAAATAATGGATATTTGTTAAGTGTGTTTGTGAAAATGCACTGCATGCAGGTCAAGTCATAATAGGGAGATGAATGAGACTTTGCTAAGTTTATATTTTTAGTTCATTGTGGCTTCTTTACAAACATAGGTCTACTATATTGAATAAGCTAAGGGCTACCATGCAACCATAGCCAGGAGTTTTGAGACAACCATTTAGGCCCATATTTGCTTTTTTGCACAAGAAAAGAAGAGTGGCCAATAATGTGCATCCCAGTCTGTGTATTTAAAGTCTTAGCCATTCTATAAAATGTGCTTTCATTGGGGTCCAAGGTTTGGATGCACCAGATACACGATAATGAATTTCAGCCCTGTCATCACTCATTGATAGAAACTTTTTTTTGCAAAGTAATAAATAACTGTGTAGTCATATAGCGTCATTTTACAAATGGCAAAATATTCTTTAAACCATTTTTACAAAACATGAAACAACACTCCTTCAACACTCCAGTACAATAAATTCAGTTGTGTGTATGATTCCTACAATTGCAAGGTATCAGAGTCAACTCTTATTCACTCACCTATTAGTGTTACATTGAATCTACACAAGGCATTATTTCCAGAACTGTCTGTAAATGTGTAGGTCACTGTAGTGCTTCGGATGGGGAAAGAATCTCCTGAATTATAATCTGATGTCGTTGTTACTATTAAGCCAGAGTTATCTGATGCTGTAGGCAATACCCAGGTGGCAATACCCATAGATGGGCCACTGACAGTTGAAAAGGTGAGTGAACTTGGACAGTTACTGATCATTGGAGCCTCAGTATCTGCAGAGTAATAAAGGAAATTAAAAGTATTCAGTGACAAAGGCATGCACACAGTGACATTTTAAATATGAGCAGAATCTCAGACACAGCAAACCACATAAATATATCGCCTGATATGATTTTTAGTAGCTTAGGTCTGATCCTAAAAGAAAAGATTCACAAGTCATGTATCTCATCGCAATTGGATGATCCTAACCAAATGAAAAAAAGGAGAAGATTAACTGGTTTCAAGGAAAAAGTATTGAAAGTCTGTTGTCTCAGTAACCATTTTGACTCACATGGTATTGGGAAAGATGACAAAAAGAGGATTAAAACTTTATAGAAATTTCAGTGAAGGAGTAACTAGATTGTTCTAAAACTTTGCATACCAACTAAGCACATCCTGTTCCTTGTCTAGGCATCAATGCAACACGTTGCTATATTTCATTGTTTTAGGAGGTCAAAGTGAGACAAGTAACCAGGGTTGTAAAGATATGACACTATTACAACAAACTCAAGATGAGATAAACATATCTTCCTGAGTGAGCTGCCAAAGGGATTACTCAACCAAGGACCAAGGTTAACAAAACACTGCCATAAATACCACTTTGAGATTGATTTGTGCTACAAAATCTTGAAATTACATTTAAAAAGTATTATCTTTAAAGAGTTGCTAAAAACTAATTAAGAACTACATGTGCTGCCCATATATGCCTTCATTAAACTCTTTTTTAAAAAAATCACGCTATGAAACTTATTCATTCTTGTAGTTCTGTGGTGCCCAACCAATAAAAATAACTCTACTTTTCAATTTAATAACTATTCTCTATCCACGTATAACATAATAATTGTGCATCACTCATCTTTTTTCATTTCCAACTCTCTACAGGTATTTCCAATTTTGAATCGGTGAATTAACTCTCAACTATAAACTGATTAAAAGAAAGACCAGAATTTGCCAATGAGATTGCTTCTCAGTCTCTCCTGAGCATTTACATCCCTTGATGTAAGCAATGGACTTATAGAATTTTTTGTCAGATGGCAGTTGCCTCTGACATCTATCATTAAATAAGTACAGGTGCCTCATGACACATAAAACATATGATACATTTCTAAAATCTGCTTCCAGCTCATTAGAGAATTCAAAACCTTTTACAGGACAAAGCATAAGATGAGCACTTACCAGATACAACTACAAAGAATTTGCATGTCTCTGTATTTCCTGCATCATCAGTTGCATTGTAGGTTACCGTGTTGTTTCCAATAGGAAAGTAATCTCCAGGATTGTCAGAAGATGTCAGTGTCTGTATACCAGAGTTATCTGTTGCTGTAGGTGGTGTCCAGGTTACTACAGCTGTAGCATTACCAATGTCTGTGGTGACATTCTGATCACTTAGGCATCCACTGATGACTGGATTCTCATCATCTGTGAACAAGTTTATATGAGATATACAAAATATAGCATTTCTAAAATATGGTTCCAACTCACACTAGAGACTACAAAACTGTTTTTCAGAGGATATAGCTTAAGATGAGCACTTACCAGATACAATTACAAAGAAGGTGCATGTTTCTGTATTTCCTGCATCATCACTTGCATGGTAGGTTACTGTGTTGTTTCCAATAGGAAAGTAATCTCCAGGATTGTTAGTAGATGTCAGTGCCTGGTTACCAGAGTTATCTGTTGCTGTAGGTGGCATCCAGGTTACTACAGCTGTAGCATTACCAATGTCTGTAGTTACATTCTGATCACTTGGGCATCCACTGATCATTGCACTTTCTCTGTCTGTAATGAAAATTTATAGTCTTTGTTCTTCTTTTTTAAATTTTTTTTATCTTATTTTGTTTTCTATTAGTTACAAATATATTTAAGTAAAACCTAATGCTTAAAATAAAAAGAAAAAAAGAAAAGAAAAGAGTACGTAGGACAGAAATGGCAAAATGGCAAAAACCTAGTACCTGGTACACAGTTTGATTTTCCTTGTCTCTCCAAACAAATTTAAACCATACCACCTTCATGAATTTATATCAACGATGAAAATCTTGATTACTTACCTATTACAACTACATAAAAGGTACATGTTTCTGTATTTCCAGCCGAATCTGTCGACGTGTAGGTCACTGTGTTATTTCCAATAGGAAAGTAATATCGAGGATTGGCGGTGGATGTCAGTGTCTGGTTACCAGAGTTATCTGTTGCTGTAGGTGGCGTCCAGGTTACTACAGCTGTAGCATTTCCAATGTCTGTGGTGACATTCTGATCACTTGGGCATCCACTGATGACTGGATTCTCATTATCTGTGAGAAAGATTATATGAAATATACAAAATGTTGCATTTCTAAAAAAATAGTTCCAGCTCTCACTAGACAATACAAAATTGTTTTTTTGCAGAGGATAAAGCTTAAGATGAGCACTTACCAGATACAATTACAAAGAAGGTGCATGTTTCTGTATTTCCTGCCTCATCCCTTGCATGGTAGGTTACTGTGTTATTTCTCGTAGCAGTCGAAATCTCTATATTATTATTTCTGTTTATAATAACAACCTCACATAATATTACCCTAATGATGATCATCATCATTAATGATTTTGCAAAAGTTACCTGCTGGAAAAACGTTTGTCAATAACGTTGGTAATGTCTTATATGATAAAATTCACTTGCCTGTAACAACAAGATTAAAGGTGCATGTATCTGTATTTCCTGCACCATCTGTTGATGTGTAGGTTACTGTGTTGTTTCCGATAGGAAAGTAATCTCCAGGATTGTCAGTGGATGTCAGGGTCTGGTTACCAGAGTTATCTGTTGCTGTAGGTGGCATCCAGGCTACTACAGCTGTAGCATTACCACTGTCTGGGGTGACATTCTGATCACTTGGGCATCCACTGATGACTGGATTCTCATTATCTGTGAGAAAGATTATATGAGATATAAACTAGATGGAACTTCGACTGGCCTCTGCCATCGAGCGATTTTACAACCAAAACGGAAGCAATTTTTAATATTCAAGTTTGATAGTAATCCATTAACGGGTTCTCAGAATATCGTGATTACAAGCTATTTTTCATATACATGGCTCTGCAAGATAAATTCCTGTACTGAATTTGATAGCAATCCATCTGTCGGTTCTAATTATAATGCGTTCACAAGATATTTATATGCATACATAATGAGCCCATGACCTTTGACCTCATGACCCTAAAATCTAATCAGTTCATTGGCTCTGCAAGATACATTGACATGTCTTGAGTTTGATGGTAATCTGTCTATCGGTTCTCAGGACGTACGTACCGATGGACGGACAACCAGAAAATATAATGCCTCCGGCTACTTTGTAGTGGAGGCATAAAAATGTTGCATTTTAAAAATCTGGTTCCAGCTCTCACTAGAGAATACAAAGCTGTTTTTCAGAGCCGGTAAAAGCTTAAGATGAGCACTTACCAGATACAATTACAAAGAAGGTGCATGTTTCTGTATTTCCTGCATCATCAATTGCATGGTAGGTTACTGTGTTGTTTCCAATAGCAAAGTAATCTCCAGGATTGTCTGTGGATGTCAGTCTCTGGTTACCAGAGTTATCTGTTGCTGTAGGTAATGTCCAGGTTACTACAGCTGTAGCATTACCAATGTCTGTGGTGACATTCTGATCATTTGGGCATCCACCGATGACTGGATTCTCATTATCTGTGAGAAAGATGATTGATATAGAATCAATCATTAAACATATATTCATGTATCATAAACCTTGAGCCAATAAATCAACCAAAGACAGAAAAGCAACAGACAATGACAAGTATGAAGGTTTATATTTCTCTTTCCCAGATGTATACTCCCTCCAAACTGTACACAATAAAAGTTGGGATTACTTGCCTGTTACAACCACATAGAAGATACACGTGTCTGTGTTTCCTGACGGATCTCTTGATGTGTATGTTACTGTGTTGTTTCCAATAGGAAAGTAATCTCCAGGATTGTCAGTGGATGTCAGTGTCTGGTTACCAGAGTTATCTGTTGCTGTAGGTGGTGTCCAGGTTATTACAGATGTAGCATTTCCAATGTCTGTGGTGACATTCTGATCACTTGGGCATCCACTGATCATTGCACTTTCTCTGTCTGTAATAAAAATGTATAGCGTTTGTTCTTGTTTATTTTGTTTTGTCCTGTTTTTGTTTCTATTGGTTACAAATAAAATTAAAACTTAACACTTTAAAAAAAAACCCACAAGAAACGAACAACAAACAAAAATTTTAGGACAGAAATGGCAAAAACATAGTACCTGGTACAGTTTGATTTTCCCTGCCTCTACAAAAACATTTAAACCATACTGCCTTTGTGAATTTATATACACAAAGAAAGTCTTGATACTTACCTCTTACAACTACATAAAAGGTACATGTTTCTGTATTTCCAGCCGAATCTGTCGACGTGTAGGTCACTGTGTTGTTTCCAATAGGAAAGTAATATCGGGGATTGGCGGTGGATGTCAGTGTCTGGTTACCAGAGTTATCTGTTGCTGTAGGTGGTGTCCAGGTTACTACAGCTGTAGCATTTCCAATGTCTGTGGTGACATTCTGATCACTTGGGCATCCACTGATGACTGGATTCTCATTATCTGTGAGAAAGATTATATGAAATATACAAAATGTTGCATTTCTAAAAAATAGTTCCAGCTCTCACTAGACAATACAAAATTGTTTTTTTGCAGAGGATAAAGCTTAAGATGAGCACTTACCAGATACAACTACAATGAAGGTGCATGTTTCTGTATTTCCTGCCTCATCCCTTGCATGGTAGGTTACTGTGTTGTTTCCAATAGGAAAGTAATCTCCAGGATTGTCAGTGGATGTCAGGGTCTGGTTACCAGAGTTATCTGTTGCTGTAGGTGGCATCCAGGCTACTACAGCTGTAGCATTACCAGTGTCTGGGGTGACATTCTGATCACTTGGGCATCCACTCATGACTGGATTCTCATTATCTGTGAGAAAGATTATATGAGATATAAACTAGATGGAACTTTGACTGGCCTCTGCCATCGAGCGATTTTACAAACCAAAACGGAAGCAATTTTAATATTCAAGTTTGATAGTAATCCATTAACGGGTTCTCAGAATATCGTGATTACAAGCTATTTTTCATATACAAGGCTCTGCAAGATAAATTCCTATCCTGAATTTGATAGCAATCTATCTGTCGGTTCTAATTATAATGCGTTCACAAGATATTTATATGCATACATAATGAGCCCATGACCTTTGACCTCATGACCCTAAAATCTAATCAGTTCATTGGCTCTGCAAGATACATTGACATGTCTTGAGTTTGATGGTAATCTGTCTATCGGTTCTCAGGACGTACGTACCGATGGACGGACAACCAGAAAACATAATGCCTCCGGCTACTTTGTAGTGGAGGCATAAAAATGTTGCATTTTTAAAATCTGGTTCCAGCTCTCACTAGAGAATACAAAGCTGTTTTTCAGAGCTTGTAAAAGCTTAAGATGAGCACTTACCAGATACAATTACAAAGAAGGTGCATGTTTCTGTATTTCCTGCATCATCACTTGCATGGTAGGTTACTGTGTTGTTTCCAATAGCAAAGTAATCTCCAGGATTGTATGTGGATGTCAGTGTCTGGTTACCAGAGTTATCTGTTGCTGTAGGTAATGTCCAGGTTACTACAGCTGTAGCATTACCAATGTCTGTGGTGACATTCTGATCATTTGGGCATCCACCGATGACTGGATTCTCATTATCTGTGAGAAAGATGATTGATATAGAATCAATCATTACACATATATTCATGTATCATAAACCTTGAGCCAATAAATCAACCAAAGACAGAAAAGCAACAGACAATGACAAGTATGAAGGTTTATATTTCTCTTTCCCAGATGTATACTCCCTCCAAACTGTACACAATAAAAGTTGGGATTACTTGCCTGTTACAACCACATAGAAGATACACGTGTCTGTGTTTCCTGACGGATCTGTTGATGTGTATGTTACTGTGTTGTTTCCAATAGGAAAGTAATCTCCAGAATCGTCAGTGGATGTCAGTGTCTGGTTACCAGAGTTATCTGTTGCTGTAGGTGGTGTCCAGGTTACTACAGCTGTAGCATTACCAATGTCTGTGGTGACATTCTGATCACTTGGGCATCCACTGATCATTGCACTTTCTCTGTCTGTAATAAAAATTTATAGTGTTTGTTCTTGTATATATTAGTAGAGTCAAAGTGTGTAGACCCCGCTGATATTTTTCGGGGACAAAGGTTTTTAAGTGTTTTTGAGTTGTTTGGAGGTCAATGATTAAAATTAGCTTGGGTAGTCCTCCTAACTCCCGGCAACTCTCGTAGGGGTCAAAATAAGGTCAAAATGGGGTCAATAGGGGTCAATTTTTTAAATGCCCTGATTATGTTAAGAGACATGTCAAATTGTTTGTCTCGTCATACTGAACAAAAAGTGTACATGATCATATACCCCTGACCTCCCGTTAAGAAGTTATGGCCGGAAAAGTCAAAAGGTCACCGAACTTTCATTTGAGGGCAAAATACACTAAAAGTGTTAGGATTGATCAATTTTCATGTTTTTTGTGTCTATTTATATGTAGTTTTATTTAGAAACTTGAATGAGACAATTTCTACTTGAGAAAACCGTATTCAGTAGATATAAGGGGTCAAAATAAGGTCATATGAGGTCATTTGCTATCGATTCAAGCTTTTATGCTTATGATAGTTGGCCTCTGCATTTATTTTAATTCTTTGATTATATATGTTATATATGCATTTTTGTGTGTGTATTTCAGTTGTCACTTGATGTAAGTCAATTATATTATATACTATTATTGTTATTTAAATGTTTTGTATTTGATTTATTAATAAATGCAGAAACATCTGCTAAAAAAAAAAAAAAATTGGGGGGCAAATGAGGTCATTTGAGGTCAAATTAGGTCATTTGGGGTCAAACATGCTCTATCGACCTGACTGTGTTGGCATTTTTTAAAGATCAGTGATGTTATCATTTCTTATGAAATGATAAAAAAAATTATTAAAGAATGAGACAGATATGTACAGAGTTGAGGTTGCCAAATGTCAGAAAACATAGACTAGTGTTAACAGACAAGGGAAATTCCCTAACATTGCTTATGTCTCATTGGTCAGAAGTTTAGGAAGCCATTTTGCTGTTTATTCAATTTCTTTTGAAAGTCACTATTACTGGTAACCGCACAACATTTCAAACATGCTTGTCAGTCACGTTGCATGGCTTAACCCGAAGTCGTGAAATCTCTGACATTCTCAAGAAATTCGGTTTGGGAATTAGCTACAGTGATACTCTACGTCTATACGATTCATGGGCCATGCATGCAGTAAAGGAAGACTCAACCTGCCCAGATGCAATAGCAGAAGGTTTTCCAGGTACTGGCATCTTGGACAATGATGACTTTAAGGATGACACACTTACTGGGGCAGATACATCTCATCGAACTAATGTTATGTTTGTCCAGCCTGATCACTTCACAGCCACAGGAGACGAATGCTCCCCTCTTCAGTTGGTCAAGTCCGATGACCTAAAACAAGTAACTTCTGAACAGCTCAAAGTACATCCATACAAAACAGTAAAACGTGGTCAGCCAGAAGTGCGTACTGAAGTTGATACATCTCTTCCGACGAGTTGTGGGCAAAGAAAGAGGAGTGCAGTGCATTCATTGGCTCGGACTAATAATGCAGGACATAACATCAAGTTCCTGATCAAAAGGTTGGAGGTTTCACTGGCTTCAGGCGAAAATCCAGGGAAATGTTACAAAGAGTTCTGCTCACTATTTCCTGACATTTCCAAAGCCACCTCAGAAATCAGTAGTTCATGAGGTCATGTGTAGGATGGTTTCTGCAGCTGTAGCCAAGTCAATGCCATTCATTCAGCTTGTTGGTGACCAACCTGTGTATGCATTGATGGTACAACTAAAGAATGAGAATCAAGCCAAATTTGAGCTTATCCTCCCTGTCCTTGGTCCATTCCACACTCAATTGTCATTCATATCAGCAATCAACAAGCGCTTTCAAGGCTCGGGATTATCTGACATTCTTGTCGCAGCAGACATCATCGCAGAAGGTTCGGTTGACCAGGCACTTCGTGGGAAGCACTACAACAGGAGCATAAGATGTCTCACTCTCATGTATGAGGTACTCATGCGCAGAGTCATTCGACATGAACTTTCCAGTGGGGTAGATCTGTCACCTGAACTTAAAGTCAGCCTTGAGATTCTCAAAAATCCATCTACATGTTCACAAGCGCAGTTGCAAGCAGCAGCTGCAGATCTCCTGGAAAATGAAGAATTGACATCTTTTGTGACAAAGGCATTTGAAAGCATTGAAGCATCTGATTCTCCAATGGCTAGGTTCTGGCTAAGCTTCATGGACATGGTGGAAATACTGCTCATGAACATACATGCTCTGCGGACACAAGACTGGGATTCCTTCAAAGCTTCTCTCAGGATGATGTTTCCATGGTTGCGCATCTACGATAATGACAAATACAGCAAGTGGCTGGTTGAGTTTTGGCTCGAGATCTCAAGTCTACCAGAAGAGAAGGAAACCTACTTGAAAGAGGGGTTGTTCTCCCAATCAATGACCGGGAAACCATATTCCTGTTTACCCCTAGATCTATGGATAGAGATGACCATGAACAAGGGTTCAAAGATGAAAGCAGGATGGAAACATATCTTGAAGAACGAAAAGATGTTACTTGCACACACAAAAACCACAAATGCTTGCAACAAAGTGAGAAACTCCTTGCATGTACTGGCAAACCTCAAAGACTCTTCCAAGGATCACAGAGAAAATTGCAAGAAGAGACTGCAGAGAGATGAGAAAGGGTTCAAGATCTGGACAAATGCCTGGGTGAGTTTGACTGTGACCCGTTTGATGAGACCAAGCCAACATTGAGGTCTCTGCAGTCTGGTATGATGGCATCCGATCAGCTGGTCGTTGACTTTGAGAATGCGCACAAAGATGGTGAAGTGCTTGTTCAATCATTTTTCAAAGAGAGGATGTTTTCCAATGAGAAGAACTTTGATGACACGATGCACAGGAATTCACGCTGCAGTTTCACCAAGCCACCAATTGTTAAAGGAACATCTCGGGTTACAAAGACTGATGCAATGGAGAACAAGGCCATGACAGAGGTAATCTCTCTTGCTCAGAAATGTGAGGACACATTTCGACTGAGCGATGTAATGCAATATCGTGTTACAGATGAATGTCTACCTATCTTTAACGTGAACGGAACACTGAGAAAGGTGATGAAATCAAAGTTGGTTGACAAGCTCAATCTTGAGGAGATAAACTCGCTTAACAACTACATTGCACTCGTCGACATGGGATTCATTTGGAGACTTAGTACTCCATCAGCAGAGGATAGAGAGAAGCAGGATGGTACAGATTACACGTGGGGCGATTATGCAAACAAGATTTACAACATAGTTGCAGGTCGTCACAGAAAGGCGACCACAATTTTCTTTGTGAATGATCCCTATGACCTAGATGAGAGTATCAAGGATAGTGAACATCAGAGGCGTACAGGCGTTACTTTATGTAGGAGGTAGCGAAATGTATTTATGAGAAGAGATGATCCACTGCCAACATCCAGGCTGTTCAATGATATGTTCAAAAATCCAGGCAACAAAGTTCGGCTCCAACAGTTTCTGAATGCAGAGTTCAAGATCATGTCATTAGAACACCCAGAGACGACTTATATATACTCAGTGAGAGCTCGTTGCTCAGATCTGCAGAAGGGCACATAATTAGAGCAATTCACATGCCAACACACAGAAGCGGACACCATCCTTCTCTATGTGTATTACCAACTAAGACAGTCAGGTGTGGAAGACACTGTTGTTATCGATGCAGAAGACACAGATGTTATGGTTCTAGCAGCATACGCAGCCCATCAGATTGAAGGACCATTAGGCATCAAGAGGAAGGGCTTCGTCTATGACTGTAAGAAGCTTTGCAGTCCTGAAGTGGCAGATGTCATTGTCCCCTTTCATGTTCATACTGGTGCAGACGCTGTCTCTGGCTTCTATGGCCATGGCAAACCATCCATCTTTGAATCGGCAATGAAGTCGAGGAAGGAAGGAGTTTGCTCCAAGGACTTGGGAAACAGTTGCCTGTATCAGAAGACACCCAAATCGACATGGAGCAATTCACAATTAAGTTCATCTACAAAGACAAAACTAGTACAAGTTTAGCAGAGGCAAGAGCAAAGAAGTGGGAGAGTATGAAGAAAAAGCAACATAGAGAATGCCACCTGATTGCGACTCACATTAGATGAAGGTCAGACGAGCCAACTATCAGGCATACATCTTCCTGAACTTCAGGAGTCCAGATGCTCCTCCATCACCTCTCCACCATGGATGGCACATGAAAGATGGCAACTGCATCCCACTTCGATACACCAAGCCTGCATTGCCTACACGTTTGACCAACCTAATACCAGCAGATGACCAATCTCCACAGTCTGACTCCGATTCGGATATCGATAATGATCAAGACTCTGTCTCTGAAGATTCCGACTATGCGTAGAACCTCTGATTTGTCACATCTATCCGTCCTTAAAGGTATGTTGCAACAAATTAAGACATTTACCATACCTAGTAAGAGAGCGCAGGGTTGTGTATGTAACTGATGGGCAGATAAAAACAATCAAGCTAATTTGACATTGTGGCCACCAGTTAAATTACATGTAAACTGCATTGTGACACTTAAAAAAATGAACATGGCTTTGTTGTCACTCCTATCGTATTTTAACCCTAGAATGAAACTGCTCTTTCTCATTCAGTGTGAGAGTGCATTACAGCACAATTTAGGTCAATTAAACATTTTTGACCCCAAATGACCCCATTTTGGCCTTATAATGACTCCTTACATCAATTGAATATGGTTTTCTAAAATAAAAAAAAATAAAAAAATTCATTCACTATTATTCATCAATTTACACATAATTTGACACAAATAACTCCTAATGGGGCGTTGCAAGAAAGTTGAGTTGCAATCGATTGCAAATATCAGTTGCAAATTTTGCAACTGATAGATCAAACGCAACTTGCAATCAATCGCAACTTTCTGTTGCAAGAAACTAGCTAGCAATCAGTTGCAACTTGCAACTGATTTGCAACTGATCGGCGTTATTTTGTATTTGTGAAAACGACTGGATGGCCGAGCCTAACCAATTTCTGTCTATCGCACAGCACTTTGTCTTTGACTGTGCGATCTTTGTGACTGTGAGTAAGTGGACAAATATTCAATTTCGATCGTATTTTCGCTTCATCGTGTATGTTTTATACAAAACTAATATATTTTGCTTATTTCTGGAATAAAGTTGTCTTGAAATAAGGGAGAATATTTTCTATATCGCTGGTCGAATTTCAGCATCGCGAATACTCCTCTGATACACATTTTCCTTAATTATTGTCCCACATACAGCTATTTGTGTCAGATCTAGTAGAATATTTTTTTTTAAACTCGCATTCATTCTCTGCTGTATAATAATATTATGATGCCTGATTTGGGGGGGGGGCGGGGGCTATGTCTGTGCACTAATATTTGACTTGGAATTGAACAAGAATTCTTTCCGATTCCTCTAAGTCTAATGCTTAATTTTATATTGTTCTTTTTAAAATCGAAAAAGAACAAGGCTAATGACATTTTCAGAAGAAAAAGACAGCTGTGTCATTTTGACCAGTTCAGTTGACACACTGCGAAAACAAAAGTGATCAGCTACTGTACTAGACTAGGGCCTACTTCTTATTTCTATGACTATTTCACACTAAATTTTAATAGAGCCTATGTTCACCCTATTAGTAAACCTATCATTACAATCCGAGAATGTGACGTCAATTTGTGTAAACTAAAGTGAGTAAAGACTAAACTAAGTTAAACTTAAAGAGCACATCCCTAGCCCCTGGCCTAGCCCTAGGGCTACTGGGCTAGGCCTAGATCTATACTATTAGGTCTAGGCTTATATACTATAGGCCTAGATCTAGACTAGCTAAGCTAAGTAAGGCCAAGGCTAAAGCACTAGACCAAAGCACTTCTTTACAAATTACATGTTACTTTCACCTTCTCCAGTTTCAGAACCAAATATAATATACCGGTAATATCTCCTTTTTAAAAGATGATCCTAGGTCTAGAAGGTTTCCAATAAAATGTGTGCTATTAATCTGTGAAGTTTCAGCAGAGCAATGTTATTTTGATATCGAGTACTTAGCTTACTACTTGCTCCTGAACAATAGGAGCTAGATGTAGGAAGTTAATTGAAATTGTCATATTTTGGTGAGAAAGTTTTACATTACAAGATGATGAGATTTTATCCATTATTTTCCTACAGGGGAAGAAAATAAATCCCAACTGGACTGACAGTGAGGTGCTGGGACTTTGCACTTTTGTTTCCGATAACCACTCCAGCCTGTTTGGTAATACAGGCCATTGCACGCAAACAGTAAGTATCGTACATTGTACTAGATTATATATACTTGCAGAGTAAATGCAAGAAATTTGATATTTGATGTGTGTGAAATTGCAAACGTATATTCTGTCTTTTTCTCGTATTTTTTTTTAATCCAGCAAAAATCAATATCTCTTTAGTTTGCCTCAGATACTCTAGACCTAGGCATATATTTTTAAAAGAAAGAGAAGGAAGAGCTTTGAGAAAATTTCATGGCTTGAAATGATCATAGATTATTTTGTTGGAATTACTTGCTTTTATTTTAAAAGTACTTTATGAAATAGGTCTTGATTTCAAGATACTTGTGATGCACCAGTGGCTATTGTCATTCTAATGCTTTTAAGAGGTATGAAAAGACCCAACAATAAGTACTTTTCACAATACTGCAAAATTCCTGAACTGCATTTATGCACTAGAATGTACATGTTCTTTCCATATCATGTCTGGCGGAGCATGAACCCCTTTTAAAGAAAGTTTTACTTGATAAAAAGAAATTAAGATGTGCTATACAATGTGAGTCATGAAAAACCAAACAATGTTTGATAGTCTATATTGTTTAACCCTTATCCAAAAGGGGAGGGGATCTGACCCCAGTAATTTTGCAACCTCTCGTAAACTGTCGCGAATATCACAATACCCTTTCATTACTTTTTTATTGAAGTCTCATGCATCTTTTGGTACCAAGTTTGCGAAGATCGGATAAGACGTTTCAAGGTCACATGACAAATAATGGTCAATGGGAATTTTTCATATAAAGTACGTGTGTACAAATGATCAACTAGATCTAGATCTAGAACTTGAACATAAATTTCAATGTTAGATAATGAAGGAGGGCTTTTTTGTTAAGAGAAAATCCAAATTAAAATAGGCCAGTTAATTCTGCAAATGCTCATCAATGTATGATCATGCTCATTTGTTTAATTCTAAGAATTAAATTCCCTCTCTTTACAGGAAAATGTACAGAGAGACCTGTCGCAGTACCAAATGCTTGCCTCCTTTGAGTATGTGCTTGAAACAAAAATGTCCTGGAGAAAACAGACCACCACAAGAGAAGGTACGGTAAACATAAGTACTTGATCTGTTTAGTTTTGTCAAGTAAAAGGAAATTTTGAAGTGAGGTCAAGGCCAAGTTGAAGGGGGTTGCAAAGGACTGGTTTGAGAAGTATCCATTCAGGGGTGGCTATGTATGCATCAACATGCATATGTCTACTAACAAGTTGCTGTAGTGTTTATTTAAAGTGTATTTAACTTTCAATATATGTCTTTTTAGAATTAACATTTGAAGCTTATGTAGAAGGGGGTGGGTCCAATACATGAAAAAGAATGACAAGCAAAAAAAATAAATAATTCGACCTTCAAATTTTGCTAGAAAAGTAAACATTGAAGATGACTAAAATATTAGATAATGCTATTTTATTATCCCCTCGGAGGAGGAGTAACGCTGCCTTCCGTCCGTACTTCCATCCGTTCATAACAAATATGGTTTCCGTTCGATAACTAGTAATGCTTGACGGATTTTAATGAAATTTGATGTGAAGGTTCAAGGTACATGGTATCAAAACAAAGCCTAAGTTTGATTTCGAGTATGTAGGTCAAAGGTCATAGCTCATTAAATATGGGGAAAAGCTAATTATTCGAAAATTGGTTTCTGTTCGATAACTTTAGTAATGTTTGATGGATTTTAATGAAATTTGATATGAAGGTACATGGTATCAAAATACAGCCTAAGTATAAAGGTCAAAAGTCATAGCTCATTAAATATGCAAAAATGGTTAAATATAGGCCAGTTGTACCCGGCGAGGATGCTACGCTTTGCTTTGACTTGTTTATATTTCTTACATATTTTGGTTAATATTTATTGAAATGTTTATAATTCTGTTCCAGGGATTAAGAAGGAGGGCTTCCTGTTGAGAGATCATGGGGTGCCTTGAGGTTCAAGTAATCTAGTCTTGGAGTTCTGCCCCTTACCTGAAAGTGATGGCCTCTTGTGCCTAACACTATAGGAGCAAAGCACAATGGACTGGTAATTGAATATTACAATGTTTTGAACAAATATGGGAAAGAAACAGAGATAAATTCAAAGCAAGTGAGTCTGTAATGGAATTTTGAGTGACCCAACATTTGCTCCTGCAATGACTGCTCAAGGCTTTATTTCGTCAAAGGTGTAGGGTTAGGCCGAGGGTTGCAATTGGGATTGAGGTTAGGTGTAGGGTTAGGGTTAGGTCTAGTGTTGCAGTTGGGATGAAGTTAAGTATTTGGTTTAATAGTGTAGGAAATCGACGTGGAGCAATTGTCTCAGGAGCAAGTGTCGTACAATCAGATTTTCCAGGTGCCGGTGGAACTGTATGTATGTTACTCATCATTGGCAGCTTAAAAATCTTCCTTCGTATTGTGATAGCAGCTTAAACATGGTGAA
Organism: Mesocentrotus franciscanus; assembly: GCA_037976565.1. Taxonomy (NCBI): domain Eukaryota; kingdom Metazoa; phylum Echinodermata; class Echinoidea; order Camarodonta; family Strongylocentrotidae; genus Mesocentrotus; species Mesocentrotus franciscanus. The sequence continues at coordinate 11,084,132 of CP137668.1, forward strand.
GAGTCAAAAGGGAGAATAGTTTACACCACTTCTTTCTATCATTTACAATAGCTTTAGTAAACCAAAAATACGCTGACCCGCAGTTTGTGAAACATGTATCACTGTTTTACCAATTAGAAGAAGTAAGTGATTTTTATGACATGCTCTATTGAAAATTGTTTAGTGGTTATGTTGTAACTAAAAATGAATTCTTAAAGGGAAATCCAACCCAATTAGACAACTACTCTAAAGAAAGAAAAATCAGAGAAGCAAACTGATAAAATTTTCAATTAAATCTGACTAAATATAAGATATTTTATTACAACCTAACTGCAAGTTCTAAAATTTCTCCAAAAACCTTACCATGCTGTTCACTTTATAATTATAATTGTACATGCTTTCATGAACATGTTTTAAAAGTAAATTTATTGTATGTCTTTATACCAACAGGTGCCTGTACATGTAATGCAAAGGAGGGCAGTGTGAGAAGCTCATGATGATATGGCAGACACAACAAGGACTTTGCTGTCTAAAACCAAGGAGTTGTTAAAGGGAACAACTCCTGCTAAAACTCAGAGGTAAGATGACAGTGTCTGAAGTGAGTTGCCTCGTAGTAGATCATGAACACATCCTTGTCATCTGCAATCCATGTCACTTTCACAATATATTCTATAAACAACAGTAACCTAAGTTCAAAATTTTGATTAGTGATTAAGAAAGGCTACATAAAATTAGTAAGTCTTCTTTTCATACTCTTATAATAGAGTAGTTTTGTTTGTTTGTTATTATTGGGGGTGGCAGCCTAGCCGTACAAGATCTAAATATCTTCTATGACTTTATCCTGGTGTTCTGGAGGTAGTTGTCCCAGAACCTGAAAGTGTGATAAAGAAAAATATGTTTGTGTACTAAAAGAAAAACAAATCACTGGACACTTTTGGTTGTAAATAACTCGAAACTCAAATCAAAATGTGGTTTTCACAGTGTAAAGTTGAAGGATATCAAATTTATTTGGAGTAAATTCTATGACATTTCTATGAATGCTATTCTTAAAACAATGTTCTGAATATTTATTTAGATCTTTTAATCAGACATGTAGTATATTAGTAATAAAAGGCATGTTTGGAAATATGGTATTTCATTTCAGACCATAATGAGAAGTATTATTTTAATCTGGGATCTGTCATTGGGCTAATAAGCATGAAAAATAAGGAATGTACTCCTGTCGAGCAAACAGTAAATTTATATAAAACTAATAGCCCTTTGAAGGTTACTAGAAGAAAAATAACATCAAAAAGAAAAAGAAAAAGAAATAGATTTGGTGATGTCAGCTTTAGATCTTAACCCTAATAAGGCCAGGCTATTTGAGTTCTTAATACGGCCGGGGGCATTATGCCCCCCCTAAGATCTCGCGCAAAAAATTTGCATGCATGTCAAGTGAAGTGTAAAAAATACTATAGTAATTTCAATTTTTTTAAAAATTACTCATTTGCATATTTATGGTAAATTATGCAAATAAGGTCAACAAATTCACATTTTTACCCATAAATCATATATTATTCATATTAAAGCTTTCTTTTCCACTATATATATTTGTTAGACCATTTGGAATAATAACATAACAAAAGAATTTGGAAGAGCCAGGTTATTCCTTATGTTATCTCTTGTTTTGATAATTTCTTATGTATTTCATTGTTTTTTTAACTTATGTATTTTATTGTTTTTGTTGTTTTATTTCATTTCTAACTATAATTCAACTATTTTGACCCCAAAACAAACACCTAAACTTTAAAGAAGACCAAATAACCAATGTTTTATCTCTTTTAGGAAAAATGATATTTCCATATGTTTTGTACACAAATCACGAAAATGAGCGATTTTCGGGCCGACATGTAAAGACAAAAGGTCACGTGACTTTGTAACGGTAGGTCCGATTTTCAAAAAATTGTTATAAAAGATGCGCAAGACTCGAAAGAATAAAGTCATGAAGCGGCGGGCGTCATCCGTATGCGTTCGAACAATCAGAAAAATCGCGGAGGGGCATAATGGCCCCGGCCTTATTAGGGTCAAAGTGCTTGTACAATATTGGAGAAAAAATAATTCTTCTTTCAATTAACATTTTATTCATGATCAGCCGGCTTATCAGAATGCAAGTGGACTTGTCTGTAGTAGTTGCTGAAGAGGAGCAGTCAGCATAAGGAGCGTGTGACTCCAAAACAATGGGTACCTCTCCCAAGTCCATCTCAAACCACAAGGCTCTTCAGGAATCAAGATGTGACAGTGGAGGTAGAGAAGGAGTTTGTGACCCTCCCGATTTGGACTACTCACAACATACATACTCAATCAATGATTGTAGCACTTCTGCACAAAACTCAACCAGTCATGATTGAGCAAACACAACAAACACTTGGTGAAGCATTGATTCATGTGGCTGGTATTAGGGTAGATTTCAGCTTGTTAATTTTATGAGGAACTTTGTCCGAAAAGAACCTCACTGGTCCATATGGTTCCACGCCACAAGCTGCCACCCCCCCCTCCCCCTGTTTCTGTAAACCCTAACAATCAATAAAAACCACACTTGATTACTAATGAATTGATCTTTTAAATATTGTCATCATTTCGGGATGGTTTTGGTTACAGGTTAGTGTGAGCTTTCAGTGGGTAAAACTTGAGGGTACTTTGTGCGGAGATCAGTGGATGGATATTTCCATGTACAATGCAAGAGAGGTGTCTATCTTCATTGGAATTTAGGATGAATTCCAATGAAGATGGCTTGTTTATAAGGGGAGCAAGATAGATTGATGTTTGAATGGCATGGATATTCAATAATGTGAAGTTTAGTGAAATGAATAGCAGAATATATAAAATTTGTACACCAGCCTATGGGAAATTTAAAAAAAATAGCATTATTTGAACAAATTTGTACACAGGTCTATGGAAAACCAGTAAGCAGTTGAAGCTACAAGTAATATAATCTGATTAACAGGGTTTTTTCTTCAAAATCTGTACTTTTAAAAAAAATTCTCCGAAAGATGAACAAATGGATCTATTTTGTCTTGGATATGCCTCCCACCATCTTCATTGGCAGCCGCCATTTTGAAGACTTACGATCAATCGCAGATCAGTTGCAAATTCTGCGTACCTTAAAATTTGTTGCAAAGTTGCGCTTGATCTGCGATTAATTGCAAGACTTGCGCTAGATATTTGCGCTTGATATCAAGCGCAACTCTTTCTTGCAACAGGATTGATCGTAACTTGCGATCAATTGCAAATTTGCGATTAATCGCAAGACTTGCGCTTGATTTTGGGGAGTTGCGATTGATCGCAACTTTCTTGCAACGCCCCATAAGTCTGTTAGTGTATTTTGATCCCAAAGGAGCTCATTTGACCCCAAATGACCTTATTTTGACCCCTTATATCTTTTGAATACGGTTCTTAATTAGAAATTGTCTCATTCAAATTTCTAAATAAAAATACATGTAAATAGACACAAAAAACATGAAAATTGATCGATCCTAACACTTTTAGTGTATTTTGCCCTCAAATGAAAGTTCGTTGACCTTTTGACTTTTCC
>CP137668.1:11088181-11112843 GCA_037976565.1 Mesocentrotus franciscanus
CATGCATATGTCTACTAACAAGTTGCTGTAGTGTTTATTTAAAGTTTAACTTTCAATATATGTCTTTTTAGAATTAACATTTGAAGCTTATGTAGAAGGGGGTGGGTCCAATACATGAAAAAGAATGACAAGCAAAAAAAATAAATAATTCGACCTTCAAATTTTGCTAGAAAAGTAAACATTGAAGATGACTAAAATATTAGATAATGCTATTTTATTATCCCCTCGGAGGAGGAGTAACGCTGCCTTCCGTCCGTACTTCCATCCGTTCATAACAAATATGGTTTCCGTTCGATAACTAGTAATGCTTGACGGATTTTAATGAAATTTGATGTGAAGGTTCAAGGTACACATGGTATCAAAACAAAGCCTAAGTTTGATTTCGAGTATGTAGGTCAAAGGTCATAGCTCATTAAATATGGGGAAAAGCTAATTATTCGAAAATTGGTTTCTGTTCGATAACTTTAGTAATGTTTGATGGATTTTAATGAAATTTGATATGAAGGTACATGGTATCAAAATACAGCCCAAGTATAAAGGTCAAAAGTCATAGCTCATTAAATATGCAAAAATGGTTAAATATAGGCCAGTTGTACCCGGCGAGGGGATGCTACGCTTTGCTTTGACTTGTTTATATTTCTTACATATTTTGGTTAATATTTATTGAAATGTTTATAATTCTGTTCCAGGGATTAAGAAGGAGGGCTTCCTGTTGAGAGATCATGGGGTGCCTTGAGGTGCAAGTAATCCAGTCTTGGAGTTCTGCCCCTTACCTGAAAGTGATGGCCTCTTGTGCCTAACACTATAGGAGCAAAGCACAATGGACTGGTAATTAAATATTACAATGTTTTGAACAAATATGGGAAAGAAACAGAGATAAATTCAAAGCAAGTGAGTCTGTAATGGAATTTTGAGTGACCCAACATTTGCTCCTGCAATGACTGCTCAAGGCTTTATTTCGTCAAAGGTGTAGGGTTAGGCCGAGGGTTGCAATTGGGATTGAGGTTAGGTGTAGGGTTAGGGTTAGGTCTAGTGTTGCAGTTGGGATGAAGTTGAGTATTTGGTTTAATAGTGTAGGAAATCGACGTGGAGCAATTGTCTCAGGAGCAAGTGTCGTACAATCAGATTTTCCAGGTGCCGGTGGAACTGTATGTATGTTACTCATCATTGGCAGCTTAAAAATCTTCCTTCGTATTGTGATAGCAGCTTAAACATGGTGAAGAGTCAAAAGGAGAATAGTTTACACCACTTCTTTCTATCATTTACAATAGCTTTAGTAAACCAAAAATACGCTGACCCGCAGTTTGTGAAACATGTATCACTGTTTTACCAATTAGAAGAAGTAAGTGATTTTTATGACATGCTCTATTGAAAATTGTTTAGTGGTTATGTTGTAACTAAAAATGAATTCTTAAAGGAAATCCAACCCAATTAGACAACTACTCTAAAGAAAGAATAATCAGAGAAGCAAACTGATAAAATTTTCAATTAAATCTGACTAAATATAAGATATTTTATTACAACCTAACTGCAAGTTCTAAAATTTCTCCAAAAACCTTACCATGCTGTTCACTTTATAATTATAATTGTACATGCTTTCATGAACATGTTTTAAAAGTAAATTGATTGTATGTCTTTATACCAACAGGTGCCTGTACATGTAATGCAAAGGAGGGCAGTGTGAGAAGCTCATGATGATATGGCAGACACAACAAGGACTTTGCTGTCTAAAACCAAGGAGTTGTTAAAAGGGAACAACTCCCTGCTAAAACTCAGAGGTAAGATGACAGTGTCTGAAGTGAGTTGCCTCGTAGTAGATCATGAACACATCCTTGTCATCTGCAATCCATGTCACTTTCACAATATATTCTATAAACAACAGTAACCTAAGTTCAAAATTTTGATTAGTGATTAAGAAAGGCTACATAAAATTAGTAAGTCTTCTTTTTCATACTCTTATAATAGAGTAGTTTTGTTTGTTTGTTATTATTGGGGGTGGCAGCCTAGCCGTACAAGATCTAAATATCTTCTATGACTTTATCCTGGTGTTCTGGAGGAAGTTGTCCCAGAACCTGAAAGTGTGATAAAGAAAAATATGTTTGTGTACTAAAGAAAAACAAATCACTGGACACTTTTGGTTGTAAATAACTCGAAACTCAAATCAAAATGTGGTTTTCACAGTGTAAAGTTGAAGGATATCAAATTTATTTGGAGTAAATTCTATGACATTTCTATGAATGCTATTCTTAAAACAATGTTCTGAATATTTATTTAGATCTTTTAATCAGACATGTAGTATATTAGTAATAAAATACATGTTTGGAAATATGGTATTTCATTTCAGACCATAATGAGAAGTATTATTTTAATCTGGGATCTGTCATTGGGCTAATAAGCATGAAAAATAAGAAATGTACTCCTGTCGAGCAAACAGTAAATTTATATAAAACTAATAGCCCTTTGAAGGTTACTAGAAGAAAAATAACATCAAAAAGAAAAAGAAAAAGAAATAGATTTGGTGATGTCAGCTTTAGATCTTAACCCTAATAAGGCCGGGCTATTTGAGTTCTTAATACGGCCGGGGAGGGGCCCATTCTGCCCCCGCCCCCTAAGATCTCGGCCGTCAAAACGGCCGATCGCCGCGAAAATGTGCATGCATGTCAAGTGAAGTGTAAAGAATACTATAGTAATTTCAATTTTTTGAAAAATTACTCATTTGCATATTTATGGTAAATTATGCAAATAAGGTCAACAAATTCACATTTTTACCCATAAATCATATATTCTTCATATTAAAGCTTTCTTTTCCACTATATATATTTGTTAGACCATTTGGAATAATAACATAACAAAAGAATTTGGAAGAGCCAGGTTATTCCTTATGTTATCTCTTGTTTTGATAATTTCTTATGTATTTCATTGTTTTTTTAACTTATGTATTTTATTGTTTTTGTTGTTTTATTTCATTTCTAACTATAATTCAACTATTTTGACCCCAAAACAAACACCTAAACTTTAAACAAGACCAAATAACCAATGTTTTATCTCTTTTAGGAAAAATGATATTTCCATATGTTTTGTACACAAATCACGAAAATGAGCGATTTTCGGGCCGACATGTAAAGACAAAAGGTCACGTGACTTTGTAACGGTAGGTCCGATTTTCAAAAATTGTTATAAAAGATGCGCAAGACTCGAAAGAATAAAGTCATGAAGCGGCGGGCGTCATCCGTATGCGTTCCCGAACAATCAGAAAAATCGCGGAGGGCATAATGCCCCCGGCCTTATTAGGGTCAAAGTGCTTGTACAATATTGGAGAAAAAAATAATTCTCCTTTCAATTAACATTTTATTCATGATCAGCCGGCTTATCAGAATGCAAGTGGACTTGTCTGTAGTAGTTGCTGAAGAGGAGCAGTCAGCATAAGGAGCGTGTGACTCCAAAACAATGTGGTTACCTCTCCCAAGTCCATCTCAAACCACAAGGCTCTTCAGGAATCAAGATGTGACAGTGGAGGTAGAGAAGGAGTTTGTGACCCTCCCGATTTGGACTACTCACAACATACATACTCAATCAATGATTGTAGCACTTCTGCACAAAACTCAACAGCCGTGATTGAGCAAACACAACAAACACTTGGTGAAGCATTGATTCATGTGGCTGGTATTAGGGTAGATTTCAGCTTGTTAATTTTATGAGGAACTTTGTCCGAAAAGAACCTCACTGGTCCATATGGTTCCACGCCACAAGCTGCCACCACCCCCTCCCCCTGTTTCTGTAAACCCTAACAATCAATAAAAACCACACTTGATTACTAATGAATTGATCTTTTAAATATTGTCATCATTTCGGGATGGTTTTGGTTAGAGGTTAGTGTGAGCTTTCAGTGGGTAAAACTTGAGGGTACTTTGTGCGGAGATCAGTGGATGGATATTTCCATGTACAATGCAAGAGAGGTGTCTATCTTCATTGGAATTTAGGATGAGAATTCCAATGAAGATGGCTTGTTTATAAGGGGAGCAAGATAGATGATGTTTGAATGGCATGGATATTCAATAATGTGAAGTTTAGTGAAATGAATAGCAGAATATATAAAATTTGTACACCAGCCTATGGGAAATTTAAAAAAAATAGCATTATTTGAACAAATTTGTACACAGGTCTATGGAAAAACCAGTAAGCAGTTGAAGCTACAAGTAATATAATCTGATTGACAGGGTTTTTTTCTTCAAAATCTGTACTTAAAAAAAAAAAATTCTCTGAAAGATGAACAAATGGATCTATTTTGTCTTGGATATGCCTCCCACCATCTTCATTGGCAGCCGCCATTTTGAAGACTTACGATCAATTGCAGATCAGTTGCAAATTCTGCGCGTACCTTAAAATTTGTTGCAAAGTTGCGCTTGATCTGCGACACTGCAAGACTTGCGCTAGATATTTGCGCTTGATATCAAGCGCAACTCTTTCTTGCAACAGGATTGATCGTAACTTGCGATCAATTGCAAATTTGCGATTAATCGCAAGACTTGCGCTTGATTTTGGGGAGTTGCGATTGATCGCAACTTTCTTGCAACGCCCCATAAGTCTGTTAGTGTATTTTGATCCCAAAGGAGCTCATTTGACCCCAAATGACCTTATTTTGACCCCTTATATCTTTTGAATACGGTTCTTAATTAGAAATTGTCTCATTCAAATTTCTAAATAAAAATACATGTAAATAGACACAAAAACATGAAAATTGATCGATCCTAACACTTTTAGTGTATTTTGCCCTCAAATGAAAGTTCGTTGACCTTTTGACTTTTCCGCCATAACTTCTTAACGGGAGGTCAGGGTATATGATCATGTACACTTTTTGTTCAGTATGACGAGACAAACAATTTGACATGTCTTTTAACATAATCAGGGCATTTAAAAAATTGACCCCTATTGACCCCATTTTGACCTTATTTTGACCCCTACAAGAGTTGCCGGGGTTAGGAGGGGACTACCCAAGCTAATTTTAATCATTGACCTCCAAACAACTCAAAAACACTTAAAAACCTTTGTCCCCGAAAAATATCAGCGGGGTCTACACACTTTGACTCTACTATATTGTTTTGTCTTGTTTTTGTTTCAAATAAAATTAAAATTTAACACTTAAAAACACCCCATAAGAAACGAACAACAAACAAAAATTTAGGACAAAAATGGCAAAACATATCTGGTACAGTTAGATTTCCCCTGCCTCTACAAACACATTTAAACCATACTGCCTTCGTGAATTTATATACTCAAAGAAAGTCTTGATACTTACCTATTACAGCTACATAAAAGGTACATGTTTCTGTATTTCCAGCAGAATCTGTTGATGTGTAGGTCACTGTATTGTTTCCCATTGGAAAGTGATCTCCAGGATTGTCAGAAGATGCTAATGTCTGGTTACCGGAGTTATCTGTTGCTGTAGGTGGTGTCCAGGTTACTACAGCTGTAGCATTTCCAATGTCTGTTGTGACATTCTGATTGCTTGGGCATCCACTGATGACTGGATTCTCATTATCTGTGAGAGTTGATTGATATAGAATCAATCATTACAAATATATTCAGGTATCGTAAACCTTGAGCCAATAAATCAAACAAAGACAGAAAAGCAACAGACAACGACATGTATGAAGGTTTATATTTCTCTTTCCCATATTTTTACTCCCTCCAAACTTTACACTCTGATAAATTGGACATCAACTGATAACTGGGTTCTCAATATTTGTGAGAAAGATTAAATGAGACATAAACTATGTTACATTTCTAAACAAATCTGGTTCTAGCTCTCACTAGAGAATACAAAACTGCTTTTTAGATGATAAAGCATAAGACGAGCACTTACCAGATACCACTACAGAGAAGGTGCATGTTTCTGTATTTCCTGCATCATCGGTTGCATTGTAGGTTACTGTGTGGTTTCCAATAGAAAAGTAATCTCCAGGATTGTTAGTGGATGTCAGTGTCTGGTTACCAGAGTTATCTGTTGCTATTGGTGGTGTCCATTTTACTACAGCTGTAGCACTACCAATGTCTGTGTCGACATTCTGATCACTTGGGCATCCACTGATAACTGGATTCTCATCATCTTCGTAGTTATGTGAAAAAGAAAATAATTATTTTCTTAATTAAGATGTAATGTTTTAAGTATGGATAAGAATGAGAAGAAAGTACTACATAAATTTGTCTTTAATACTTCAACCATTATTTGCATTTTACTAAATCTGGTGTAGACATTGCGAACGTGTACGTTAGGATCAGATCCCTTAGACTGTCCACTCTCACTTGAAACAAAAATGAGCCTAAGACAGACCTCATTAAACAAACAGTACTTGTATATGCAAGTAACCAACAAACATATCTTACATTCAGATAGGAAGTAGTATTCTTTTAGAAAATGATAAGCATGATAAATCTTTCCAAAATACCATCAGCTGTGGCATTTGCTATGTATTTCAGCGAAATTAGTGTCACAGAAAGATGCATCTGGTACGCAAAATGCATAATTGTGGAATACTATTATTTCATTGCATAGAGGTTATCACCTTTCTGACTTTGAATAGGCTGAAAAACAATATCAAACAGTTTTTCAGATATGTCAAGTCCTCATGTTATTCTCTGTTTCACAAGTTCCAATTTACTGACATCACCAACAATTATGCCTTTTGCGCTCCGGACGTGTCTTTTCATGCAATTACATTTCGCATATTTCTACAAATAACACTCACCTATCACTGTTACATTGAAACTACAAGACGCATTATTTCTTGAACCATCTGTAAAGGTGTAGGTTACCATAGTGCTTCCAATCGGGAAAGCATCTCCAGAATTATAATTTGATGTTATTGTTTCAATAATGCCAAAGTTATCTGTAGCCATAGGTAATGTCCAGATAGCAGTAGCAACAGATTGTCCACTGTCAGTTGAAAAAGGAAGTGAACTTGGACAGTTACGAATCATTGGAGCTTCAGTATCTGCAAATTAATATTAAAAAACGGGTTTTTATTTGATATACATGACAAACAAACCTCAAAGAAGAAAACAAGGGAAGCGCTCTCGGCGGTCTCGCCTGCATTACGCAATTCGATATGATGAAAAATTGAGGTAGGGACATTATTTATAGGCAGGGTGGCCCATTAGCAGGCCCCCAAAATGAAATCCTCTGAATCTAATCAGCATTTTGAAAGAATCATCAGAAGAATTATTTACTATTGTTTGTACCAAGATTGATAACTTTCATGAAATATGAACAAATAACAAAAATTGATTTATTAATTATCATATTAAGTCGTGAAAAATATAATCCAAGTCTACGGACCTAAAATGACCTTTGACCTTGGCTTTGTGACCTGGAATTTGTGTCATATGATTTGTGATACATGATAACCTTTGGGTACAAGTTTCATGGAATTTGAACAAACACTTTTGAAAAAATTATGCTAAAAATTCAAAATCTTGATGTTGATGCCACAACATAGTCTAAGTTTGCAGACCTGAAATGACATTTGACCTTGACTTTGTCACCTAAAAGACTAATCACATAATTGGTGGTACTTGATAACCCTTATGTTAAAGTTTCATGGAATAGGAATGTATACTTTCAAGATTATGATAAAAATTCAAAAACTTAACCTCAGGTTAAGTTTTTGATGATGCCACAACATAGTCTAAGTTTGATGACTTCAAATGACCTTTGACCTTGATTTTGTGACCTGAAATTCTCCTCACATGATTGGGGATACTTGATAACCCTTTAATCCAAGTTTCATTGATTAAGAACTTATACTTTCAAAACTATATTAAAAATTCAAAAACTTAACCTTGGTTAAGTTTTTGATGTTGACGCCGCCGCCGCCGCCGCCGCCGCTACCAGAAAAGCGGCGCCTATGTCTCGTTTTTGCTACCCAGGCGAGAGACAATAAAATCAGGTTTACAAGGACAGTAAGATAGTTGGGGCGTTACCTGAGATCACTAACAAACATAAATTCATCATGTTACTTTCTGTTTACATAAACTTGAGTGTCAAAGGAAATGTCTATATGGCAAAAGTATATACCGGTATGTCATAAAGTATTTTTTTGTGAGGGGGGGGTCATCATCCCATACACGTATCAACAACGCAATTAGGGAGATTAAGATGAGAAGTATTATTACCGTCTGAGATAGAACAAGATCCAGGAACAACGGGCAAGTCTCCAAACGAACCACCCTCAATTCCATTATTGATGGAATTCCTGATCATTTGCGTGGTAGCCGTTGCAGGATTGGTACTGTCACTCTCTATTAAGCCATCCAACTTGACTGCAAATTGTGCAATGATGCTTCCATTGCTGGAATAGGAACCAGAAAAAAACACAGGTATAAAGTTATAAATGATACTGTAAGATTTCATGGAAACAGAGCAATGAGAGACTTGCAAATCAAGTTTAGAGATCGTAAGGAGTTTGGCAATCATCAGAGACATGTTTCTTTCTGAGAGAACAATTATGGTCCTCCGCAATGTCCAGTATATTGCAAATGTTCTCATACTTCATGTATAAAGCATGTGCATCAAGTGCAATACTAAATATTCTGTATTAGAAATGTTACTATATTTTTTTTAATAAACATATATTCATATAAATGTATAAATACTGCACAATAAACAATTTTCCTTTATTATTACTATTCAAACAAATTGTTCCATACACAATATTCACAAAGCATATACAATTCATCATGCTGATAAACAGAATCAGCAGTAGCTCTTACCTGAAACCATTCACAATAGTTCCTAAGTATTGAGATCCCAGTGGTTCAAAAATAGCATCAAACTACCAGGAGAGAGAAAAGAAACTGAAGTTAAACACCAGCACTATTCAAAAGGAACTATATATACCTGTATATATACGTATATATATATATATATATATATATATACATATATATATTAGCGTGGATGGTACCTTTGGGAGACAATAGGGGGTTTGAGCAGGTATATTACGGAGACAAAATGAATAGGGAGACAATTTTGTGTCTCCCTAACGTTTCAGCATGTATTTTACGTACTTTCCAAACAGATCAGCTCAGTTCAACACATATCGGTTGCATCCGTTTTTCCCCGCTTGTTTCATAGCCTGGTCCATTATATTGAGGGGGTCAATAAATTGCAGATAATCAAAGGGACATTTTGTCTCCCTATATTTGGCGTAGTTACAAAACTACATTGTGGAGACTTCATGTTTTTTCTTAATTACTAAAAAACTAGGCTCTATATTTTCATTATATTACATGTGGGGGTCTTTTTTTCGTATTTGTGAGAAACTGACACAGAATTTAAAAAAAGTTTTGGCTCCATGTTAAATATACACCCCTTTTGGAACAAAATTTTGTCAAAAAATCGTGACGTCATCACCCCCATATATCAGTGCATACTAAATGCACGTACATGCAATGTGCATGTGCTGCGCTGTCATGTCGATGTACCAGAGGCTACTGATGATGTGATGTCTTCTATCACAACGAGATCAGAGGAGCGGACCCCTATTCGCTGCAAAACATCCTGCAAGACGAGAAGAGTGCTTCTTAAAAGGTAAAATTGTATTGCCTCTTTTCTAGTTCTGACCTTAGTTTATAAGTTATGACAGGAAGTACGATAGTTTACTTTTTTCCCCTTATTTCCCCCCCCAACTTTCAACTCACACTCACAGAAACTTCCATATGTGGGACTGTGTTCAACATGGTTGAAACCCCGGCTCTGAGGCTCTGTGCCACATTATTCTGACTCTGAGACAACAACGTAGTCTGGTAGTCATGTGTTGAGAAAACTATTCCTTTTTTTTTATGTATGCCCAGATTTCTGTTAAGCTGGACAAACTAGTAGTAGTACTGGCTATAGTATATCGTGGTTTAGGTCCTAGCTGGGCCTGGCCTGGAGGACTCCTATTTTCACAGCACCAAACTTACGGCAATTTCGATGGATTTCTCGGTCTACTAATCTTGAATGGATTTCCTTTGTTTACGATGCGAAACTCTATTTAAAAGCGGTGATTTCTTGGGTTTTCTTTCCACCACGCGTTTTCCCATAGACTTTCTAGAAACAATAATCACAGTGTCGGACAAGAATCACGGAAACATAGCTAGAATCTAGAGTCTAGAGCAGAGCGTTTCAAATTTTATAATCGCAATAGCAAGATGACAAAAACACATAAATTGCTTCCACACATCATCAGTAAAATCAAAAACTGTATACTATTAAGACAGTTGAATAATTCCACTCTCTTTACTTACTCGTGAAATAGGCTCTGCCCTGTACAAACCTATGTATAGCGCCTTCCATAGAGTTGTACAGGGCGGAGCCTAATATCACGAGTAATTAAAGAGATGAACTTCGCCAACTCTCTTTACTTACTCGTGAAATATGGCTCCGCCCTGTACAAACCTATGTAGCATGTTCCATAGGTTTGTACAGGGCGGAGCCTTTTTTCACGAGTAAGTAAAGAGAGTTGGCGAAGTTCATCTCTTTAATTACTGTGATACCTGTACAAACCTATGTAGCGTCTTCCATAGGTTTGTACAGGGCGGAGCCTTATTTCACGAGTAAGTAAAGAGAGTTGAAAATTTATTTTTCATAATTACTTGATAATTATGCAGTTTATTTTGTTTGGGCGGTTCTTGCTGTAGTATTCTGACGAAATAAATCCAATCTCATATTTATTTAGATTTATTTCGTCATAGGAGTTTATAGGAATATGGAAAATATTCCTATATCTCCGCTGACGAAATAAATCCAATCTCATATTTATTTAGGTTTATTTCGTCAGAGGAGTTTGGGAATGAAACATTTTAAGAATTTTCGTTCTGACGAAAAAAAACCCAATATTCCCAAAAAGAGAAGTAATCTTTGTTAGTTTGTGGAAGCAGACACGCGACGGAGTGCAGATTCATATCGGTCGCGATTTGACTTGTTAGCTGGTTGGAAGTTGTCCGTTCGAACTGTCCCTCAGAGCCTAATTTCACGATAATGCCGTAGTACTGAGCAGAGTTGTAGAGAAAATGAGAAGCTTTGCTCTGCCTTGAGTTTGACATGTTTGAGTTTGATGAAAATTGACTTGTATGATTATGTCAAATCGTCAAATCGATGCTTGTTTTCTCACCCATACTTAAACTGTTATTGTTAAGTTACTACTAGTCCAAGAGAACTCTAGATAGAGACATTTACATTAACATTTGGACGTTTTTTTTTAACATGTCATACCTTGAGTCCATAGACCGTCCATACCTATACTAGTATACTATGTGTAAAATACTTTGTATCTTACACATACATACGGCCACACACGCGAAAGTGCCTCTGTTCTTTACGCTAGCATCTGGTCATTTCCAATGACAACGCATTGTCAACTGGGTCAAAGTGAATTCGCTCATACCCCTCAAGCAATCAATTCCAAGCCAAACGAAAAAAATAACGCATGGCGGCAATGTGATTGTTCTGTGCTGCACACTAACTGAATAGGAGGCCCAGCCTGTGCTAGATCGATAAATCTATCACTATCATTGCCTCGACATCATAATTTGTATTTTTGGTGGTCGGCTGCTTCTAGCGATAGATGCGAACGATACACTGGGCAGTACGGGCCGAAAGAGCTCGGGTGATAGGGATACATGTATATCACTTACGGAATCAAGTCGATTTCCAACCATAAAATGCCATATTTTGGCACTTGGAATCAACTGTATGGTGCAATAAATATATTTTGGGCTACTATAATAGTTAAACTCATCGATCTCGTGTCTTGCTTGAATGTTATTCCATAACCACGGCGATTTTGCAGATTTTCATAGCATTTTCCATCACTCGTTTTCGTTTATCGCGAGATTTTTTCTTCAGATTTCGTTATAACGTGCATCTCTATGGCGGTAATAGTTTCCGCCATAGAGATGCATGTTATAATATGTTAAAAATGTTACGACCTTGTCTTTGCCGTTTGACAAGGCCATCACAGCTGAAAAATGAGATTAATCGTGTTTAGTCTTGTTTCAGCCACAAAGGTTTGTCAAGAGGCTTACATTGTCCAAAGATCAGGCAGTCAATTTTGATTCGAAGCTCGAGCAGATTAAAGCTAAGTCATATTCCCTCTTTTCGCTTTTGATGTTTTAATTGTTATTGCAAGTTTGTTTTGTTTTGCATGCCCATTGACGCATTATTTTAGTTTATTACCTGTTAGTAGAATTAGAAGACTTTTAATTATTAGATTTCGTCTTTTTCCCGTTTTCTCATTTCATTTTTCAGATTTTAGTACCAGATTATTTTAACATGTCTACATGTATGTACAGGCAAGCGCTAGTTAATAATCATATCAATAATCATAAACCTGTTGGAGTTATTCTAACTTCTAATCATCATGATCTTGAACAAATCAAACATTGGTCTTCTGTTTATCGATTTGATTATGTAGTTTGTTTCTATGATGGTGTTTATTTTATTTTTTATTTTAATGGTTCTGAATTCTATACTTATGAATACTTTGTAAGATGTGTTATGGGGCTATGGGGGGTAACTTTTTATTCATAAATCATGATCCAAGTGTAGGGGCATATTGGTAAATTCAGGGGTTTTTCCCTCAGGGTATAATTTTTTTTCTTTCTTTTCTTTTTGCAGTTCTTATCCTTTTTTTTAGTTTCCTTTTTCATCCCAATTTTTTTTTTTTTTATATTCCCGTTTCTTTTTTTTCTCCAGTTTTTTTTTTTTTTTTTTTTTTTTTTAGATATTCCTATCTTGTAATGTTTTCATCCTATTTTTAGTTCATTATTTCCCTCTACCTTTCTTTCTTTTTATTTCTTCTTTCTTTTTTTCTTTCTTTCGTTTTCCTTTTTCTGTTCTTTTCTGTCTTTTCCCTTTCTTCTTCCTCTTATATTTGGTGCGAACGCACATCTTTTCACTCATTTTAGATTGACCTCAGGGTTCACGAGTGATCCCTGAGGTTACTCCAAAATGAGTGAAATGAAATGAGTGAACAAATATTCACTAAAAATCTACTCTAATCTCACTCTGAGTTCCATTCTTCTCTTCATTAAACCACTTCAAAGTAATGAGATTTTACCATATATTTTTGTTTACTTTTCATTATTCAAATCAGGTCTAGCATTTTTGAATTTGCATCATCTATGAATAAAATACATGTAATTTTGAAATAGCATGGACACAAATCTGACAAGGGAGGGGGGACGACGACATGTCCCCCACATTTTTCTGGCTTCCTAGTATCTTTATACGGAAATGATGACCGTCTTCAGACATTGATGAGTTTTTTGTCTGCGTTTGTCAGCAATTTCCTAGGCATGCAGGAAAGGTACCCCTGCCATGTACGCCCTTCCACCCACTTTTCAGCTTTTTCGCGACTTGAGCGACTCTACAGCCGCTGTGTAGACTGGCAGCGGACAGGAAAACAAACAAACAAACGGGTACATGCAAGACAGTTCACCATAAATATAAATATATGATCTTGATTCTGTTGAGTGGTAGATGTGAGATGTCATCTTTTCTTTCCACTCTAGATTTAAAGATATCCTCCAGGATGTTCATGTTTGTCCACAGTCTTATTTGCTATACACGTCATAATCATCATCTTTCTCTACCTGAATTTGTCCTCCTCAATCGTGAAGAATTTCTGCTTTAACATGAATCTGGTCGAGCAGCAAACATCTTTTTATTTCCACTTCAAAATCTAGGATATCCTCCAGGATGTTCAAGTTTGTCCACATAGTCCTATTTGCTACACTCATCATAATCATCTTCCTTCTCCACCTTGAAAGACAGAGTCTGTTTTAGCGTGAATAGGGAGTGGTGGCGCGGTAGACCTGACCACTGCCTCCGCCGCCGAGTGAATGATGGTGGTGGAGGCGCTGCTGCTGGTGTCTCGTCTCGTTGATGCTCTTCCAGAGGGTGTCCCGAGGCTGGTGTGGAATGTTGGCCACACCACTTGTTTCTTCACAGCAGCCTTTCGTCATAAAATA
Source organism: Mesocentrotus franciscanus (assembly GCA_037976565.1). NCBI lineage: Eukaryota > Metazoa > Echinodermata > Echinoidea > Camarodonta > Strongylocentrotidae > Mesocentrotus > Mesocentrotus franciscanus. The sequence continues at coordinate 11,102,195 of CP137668.1, forward strand.
GCCTCGGTGACGTCAATATCTTTGCCGCCTTCCTTGAGATCTACCGTCTCGATCTTTCCTAGGATCTCAAAGTCTGCAACGAATGTCATCTCCATGTCCAGCTCGAAATAGTCTATTCTTTTTATGACTGCAATAATATTGATTTCATTCTGGACCAAGTAGTTAGTTTGCAAAGACCCATCCAAGATCACCCCAGAGAGGGTAAGATCGTGGAGGGCAACCAGGACCCCAAACAAAATCAGTGTTATGTTCCATCTGCAGACATATTGTATGACTTCTCACCATGGCGATGAATCTTCCTACTGGAGATGGTCTGGGTTGACGGACGAGGCCAGGTTGATCTGCAGACAGTAGTTACATGTATTCTTGTTGGCGTACTGAAACAGGCAGTACATGGGGTTCAGGACTTCGTGGGACAGCATAAAAAACCAATCCCTAAAAATACCAAAACAAATACATTTTTAGATATCATAACTAAACAACAATTTGGGTTGGCAGAAGAGGTCAGATTAAACAGATCTATAATACCAAGTCCCAGACTTTAAATAAGTCTCAGGACAACAAGACCTATCCAAATAGCCAATGTCTGAAAATGACCCTAGTTGGGGTTACAAACAAAATAAAGATCATAATTTTCTTAATATGCTGTAGGTGTTGGAACAGGCAGTCATACATTGGCCAGCCAGCAGCCATCAGTGTCCAGCAGTAGGCAGCCACTGGTATCCAGCAGTAGGCCACTACAGAGTCAGACAATGCAGACCCAGAAAAGTATGTACAATCTGATAAAATTTTCTGCTTTAACATTTTTAAAGATGCATAATAATTGCAGTGCAGTTGCAGTTGCTGTAGGCAACAAAATGTTCATGTTAGCCAGCTTGAAGAGGAGCTGCTTATTAAAGAGATTCTGTACTTAAAAATTCAGGGTTCAAGACTCATTTGCAATATAAGAAAATAAAATAGTGCACCTTTTTAAATTCAATTGACACCCTGAAAATTAAACATTTGCCATGCTATGTCAATGCGCAAGCTAATATTACTCCGTGTAAGATTGCACATCAGAGTGTTTTTGTAGTTGAACTGACATTTTCTTTTTTGCATATTTCTTTTTTGGACTGTCTAGGTACAATGGTTGGTCAAAGAAGGAAGCGTATAAAGCCTGACAAAGAAGCAGAGATATATATCAGAAAACAGGAAGACAAACAAGGTTTTGTTGTCAAGGAAATTCCTCTGAAAGGTAAGGGGTTCTAATATCTTTGTTATTTGTTTGTTTTTGTTTTTATTGTACAGTGCTTGTTTAATGGTTAACACAACTACAATGATTCAATACATGTACCATGTATGTTCTCAATGGTCATGGGACACACGCTGCCAATTTTACCCGAAAATTCACCTTTTCATTGCATGGACCTGTCTTTTTCGACAGCTCCTCTCATGCATAAACACACCTTCCCAAACAGCTCCCTTTAGAAACTGGAAACATTTGACTGCATGCAGTAGACTGGTATGTGGGGCTCCGCCTTTTCGCATTCCTCAATTATTGCTTCGATAGTTGATTTAATAATTTTCCTGTACGCATTCTTGTATAATTCATAATTGGATCCACACATTTAGTTCTAGATTTGAAAGCTTTAAGCCCAATGTTAAATCCCTTTTGTTTAAACTTGCATTTGATTGATTTGTCTTTGAGTTATGTTCTTTTTTGGCATTTCAGTGCATTTTGAAAGCCTACATGTAGGTAGGGTGGATATACATACTTTAGCATAGCACCCATATTCATTAATATTTGGTGGAGGAGGCTAAACTTAAAAGTTGTATATGACACTGAAATTCCATAAAGTAATACTGTAGACTTTCAAATTTCCAAGCTGGAGGTAATGACAGATATGCCAATTCCTTGGCCTTGGCCTTTAACTTTTACATTCAATGTTACACCAAAATGTTTCTCTACTTTTTGCTACCTCCTTACCAAATTTCAACTTAATTGGTAATTCCTAGATGGTGAAAGTAGGATTTTCAGATAGAGTTCATTGATCTTTGACCTTTGACCCTGGGTGAATATGGCCAAAATTCCAACTTGCTCGCTGGTACGACAAGTGGTACCTTTGGACCAAGTATGATCAAAATTCATTCAGGATTTCTTGAGTCATCACGTAAACGAGGTAAAAGTAGTATTTTTTGATAAAGTTGATTGACCTTTGACCCTGGGTGGATCTGACCCAAAATCTAATCAGATCGTTGGCACGTCATGGGGTACCTTTGGGCCAAGTATGATCAAATCCATTCAGGAATTCTTGAGTTATCACGTAAACGAAAAATCCGGACAGACTTACGGAATGACGGACGGACGCACAGTGGGCCAGAATGAAAACAAACTGCGCCAAAACTATTTTTGTGCTTTACGTCAGTGCAGACAGCTCCTGTGCACTCAAGTGTAGTTTCTTTTTTCCCCATTGTCAATGCATTTTATCCCTATAGAAATGAGCTAAATTACACAAAACATTGCTGAACATTTATGTTTATAACACAAAAAGTTGCAAGTAGTACCAGCTAATAGCTAAAAGCCCATATGCAAAAATATTGGAATCTCACATTCACCATTTAAGACTTTTGGCACAGTTTGATTTCATTCTGACCCTCTGTAGGATGGACGGACGAACAACCCGAAAACATAAAGCCTCCGGCACCTTCCGTGCGGAGGCATAATAAAACATGAATTTCAATCTGACTGCTAGATTCAGTAACTCAACATCATTCCAAACATGTCAAATTTATTACAATTTCATACCTTTAAAATTCTCTAAAATTTGTTTTTTTATGTGGAACTGGCCATGATCAACATGAAAGTGCCCATGCTTAGTGTACAAAATATTTTCTGTGAGGCTCAACTATACATGTGCTTAATGTGCTCTCTTATTCCAGGAAGAGGAGTAGTGACTACAGAGGAATTTGACAATGGAGATTTCCTCTTGCAGTATCCAGGAAAACTACTACCTGAAAGTGTGGCTGAAGCTCTGGAGGAGGATGAAGGCCATCCAAGTGTTTTTCGGTATTTTTTCTCATTCAAGGGAAAACCAGCTGGTGAGTCACTCTTGGAAATTAACTTCCATACAAACAAGAATGATATTTTCTTGCCCTATGCCTTAGGCAAGTGTTGACTATAGAAAAGAAAGAGTGAAGACGAAGGATGCTTAACTTTCTCCAGTATTACTAGCATAAAGCCTTGTTACCAAATGGGACACAGAAGTGTTTATTTTTTTTGCCAGGTTTATTCTGACTGCATGAAAAATGTGCTTTTGAAGGATAAGTCCTCCCTTAGAAAATTCACCTTTATGAAAAATTAGAAAAATCAGATGAACAGACACTTAAAAATCAATACAAATAGTTACATTTTATGCAATAACAAAAGTAGGCATTTTCTAGGGCAGAATGGAATTGCCCATAACTGTAGTAACAATCCTGCCAAGTTATTCTGCTTGAACCTTCTTCGTTAAAAATTATGCTATTTTGATTAGGGGGACTTACTTTTTTTGTTGGGATTAGAATGACCCATGTACAAACATCTTACAAATTTGTTTTCCCCTCACTGGAAACCTCACTTCTATTTTCACTTTGAATTTTATAGATCCGTGGAGACTAATGATATGTCCTCCTTTTTCAGTTATGATGCCACAGAGGAAACAGAAAAGGGGCCTTCTTATGGAAGACTTGTAAATCATGGGGAGCCACATGAGCGCAACTGTAACATGAAGGTTATTTCTGTGGAAGATGTACCGTACTTGTGCCTTTTTGCCTCAGAGACCATAAGAGTTGGCAGTGAGCTACTTTATGATTATGGTTTACCAGATGCAAAGCTGCCATGGAAACATATGGTGAGTAGTTAAAGGGGACTTTTTTTATTTTGTTTTGTTTTGGGTTGTTTTTAAAGGAATACTCTTCATGGCAATGTAAACATAATTGTTATGCCTACGCTCACAGAAGGTGATGCCGAGGCATTATGTTTTTGGGTGTTTCGTCCATACATCTGTACGTCCAAAGTCCGTCCTGTTTTCGTTGTGATAACTTAAGAACTGTTAGATGTATTGATTTTAATGTTGGGTCATATGGGACAATGATCTAATTAAATTGTGGTCATGAGGTCAAGGGTCAAAGATCACAGAGGTCTTTATACATGAAAATAACTTGTTGCGATAACTTGAAAATGGTATGACATAGAAATTTTAAACATAGATTATGTATGGCACTGGGAGGCAGACTGATCTGATCAGATTTGGGGTCATTAGGTCGAAGGCCACGGAGGTCATTGTTTACATGAAAATGGCACATTCACACGATTACTCAAGTACAATTTGATATATCAACTTTAATCGGAGATCATGTATATAAATGGAAGGCACATTTAAGGGAAGTAGGTTTTGGGGTCATTAGGTCAAAAGTCAAAGGTCATGTGGTCATTGTGTAAATGAAAATCGCTTGTTCTTGCGATAACTCGAGAATGGTTTAACATATCAACTTAGAAGTGAGATTATGTATGCACATACAAAGGGCAATAATCTGATAAGAATGGGGGTCATGAGGTCACAGATCAAAGGCAACAGAGATTGAATGCATGAAACTAGCCCCTGGTTCTTGGAATAACAGATAAACCATTTGACCTATAGTAGTATAGGAGAGGTCATTATTTGACAATTTCTTCAATAAGGCATGTAACATACTTCTGATTGCACGCAGCAGTTGAGTATCCATCTAGTTGTACAAGATGTACTGCATAATGAAAGTAACTAATAACTTGCTGCACAGCTGCAGAACAAATTTAAGAGAAAAACACAGATTTTTAAAAAGGTAAATTAAAGAACTGAGATAAAACATAAAAAATAGTGAGAGAGAAATGATAAACTCTTATAGATTAGTGAGAGTTGCACCTGTACTTCCTAATAAATTTCATGTGATTTGTGCAAAAAAAAAAGTATTTGCCCTATTTTAGATGAATTTTTTTCAACCTGACAGGGTGAATTAACTTCCACTTCCTAACAAACATTTTTGTAAATGCATTATAACTTGGGTACAGTCAATAAAATTCTGGTTTGAGTGAAAATTGGTTTCATGTGATTATTTATTTTTATTATAATTATTATTATTGTTATTATTCATTTATTTATTTATTTATTTATTTCTCACCAGGAGCAGCCCCCGTCTCCATCTAGCAGCCCACTTGATACTTCTCACCAGGAGCAGCCCCCGTCTCCATCTAGCAGCCCGCTTGATACTTCTCACCACGAGCAGCCCCTGTCTCCATCTAGCAGCCCACTTGATACTTCTCACCAGGAGCAGCCCCCGTCTCCATCTAGCAGCCCACTTGATACTTCTCACCAGGAGCAGCCCCCGTCTCCATCTAGCAGCCCGCTTGATACTTCTCACCAGGAGCAGCCCCCGTCTCCATCTAGCAGCCCGCTTGATACTTCTCACCAGGAGCAGCCCCCGTCTCCATCTAGCAGCCCACTTGATACTTCTCACCAGGAGCAGCCCCCGTCTCCATCTAGCAGCCCACTTGATACTTCTCACCAGGAGCAGCCCCCGTCTCCATCTAGCAGCCCACTTGATACTTCTCACCAGGAGCAGCCCCGTCTCCATCTAGCAGCCCACTTGATACTTCTCACCAGGAGCAGCCCCGTCTCCATCTAGCAGCCCACTTGATACTTCTCACCAGGAGCAGCCCCGTCTCCATCTAGCAGCCCGCTTGATACTTCTCACCAGGAGCAGCCCCGTCTCCATCTAGCAGCCCGCTTGATACTTCTCACCAGGAGCAGCCCCCGTCTCCATCTAGCAGCCCGCTTGATACTTCTCACCAGGAGCAGCCCCCGTCTCCATCTAGCAGCCCGCTTGATACTTCTCACCAGGAGCAGCCCCCGTCTCCATCTAGCAGCCCGCTTGATACTTCTCACCAGGAGCAGCCCCTGTCTCCATCTAGCAGCCCACTTGATACCTTGTCTCAAATTGTCCCTGAATCACATTACTTGCGGATGCCAAATGTCAGTGGAAAATCTGGACATAAAATAACAGCTCGGTTTTCAAAACTAGACTGTTTAAATGAAGTTGACAGCTTCTCTGATTCAAGTGATAATTCTGTTTTAGACCCCACTTATGAATATGATCTTGAAAGTGAAAGTGAATCTCATGATTCTCTGCCTGAATGCATAGAAACTTCATCTGTCAATGAGGATGTGGCCTCTGGAGCCGAGTCCAATAAAGCTGAAAGTGTAATGTTTGAACTACCACAGAAGAAAGCCAAGAGAAATTACTCAAAGCCATCAAGAGTTTGCCCGTTCTGTCACAAGAGCTGTGGAGAGAAACTAACCAGACACATAACACAAGTGCACAAACATGAGAAAAGTGTGAAAGATGCTTTGAAGCTCCCAAAAAAGGAAAGAAATGTGGCCATGTCTGTATTCAAGAAACAGGGAATTCTCCATGCCAACCAAAATCAAATAAAAAAAAAGGACCCACAATACCAGAGAGAGCGAAAATGCAATACAAATGATAAAATGACTATTTGTGGGTTATGCAAAGGTTTTTATTCAAAACCTTACTTCAAACGGCATAAGAGGTATTGCAGAGGTGATACCGCTGCAGAAGCTTGTGCAGTGCCAGTATCCTTACTGATGTCAAATGTCCAAGTCAATGAGGATGTCTCTGAATTCACCACTGAAATATTGTCAAAGTTTCGTGATGATGAGATTGGTGAAGTCTGCAGAACTGATGAAGTCATTACCAACATAGGGCAACGATTGTGGAGTAAGGAAAGGAGCAAACGGGACAAAAGGTCCCAGGTTCGGAAATCTGTCATGGCTAGCATGCGCAGGCTAGCTTCACTATATGCATTATTCAAGCAGCAGCATGCAATCCATGGGAACTCAGTCCTTCAAAATGGAAATGCAGGAGACATGTTTGATAGGCTTCATTTTCATGCTCTAAGTGAAGCCATTACTGTGTACACTACTGGTGAAGAAAGTGGACAGTTAAAATCTGGTTTGAAATCTGGACTCTACTACCTTCTGAAATTAGCATGCAAAGTCACAAAAGCTACATATCTGTCAACAGGAGATGACAGAGGTGCCGAAGAAATTGACAAGTTCATCGCAGTCCTGGAACTGAATCACAGCTTTCTATTTGGAGATGCGACATATGCCATTAATAAGAATCGGCAAGTCAAGCTCAGAAAGCCGGATGCGTTGCCTCTTGAGGCTGACATGCAGAAGCTAAGGACATATTCTGTTGATGGAGTTCAGGAGATAGTCAGCGATGAATATCTTGTATGGGATATCCATAATTTCAAGAACCTACGAGACATGACTGTCTCCAGGCTAACATTGTTTAATGCTCGAAGAGGTGGGGAGCCGTGCAGGCTGAACCTGAGTGAATGGGAGGAGGCCAATGCAGATGTATGGATTGACAAGCAAAGAGCAGAGGACATAGATGATCCTCTAGAAAGGGACATGCTTCAAAATTTCAAAGTGGCGTATCAGACCGGGAAAGGAAACAATCACCTAGTTCCTGTTTTGTTTCCCAAAGATACAGTGGAAGCAATGCAACGTTTGTGCGACCCCGAAGTCAGGGAGATGGTTGGCATACCAAGTGATAACACATACGTCTTTGCATGCACACAGAAGTCGATGTCCCATGTCACAGGCTGGCATGCACTGAATAGCATATGCAAGGCAGCAGGCATCGTGAACAAGGCACAAATCAATGCCACTAAAAATAGACATAGAGTGAGCACAATGTACGCTGCCTTTGAGTTGCCCGAGGCCAAGAGAGCTTTGTTTTTCAAGCACATGGGACACTCAGGAATGATAAATGAGAATATTTATCAAACTCCATTGGCCATCCAGGAAGTAACGCAAGTTGGAAGTATTCTTCAACACATAGATTCTGGTAAGAGCATTTACTACTCTTTTGCATTGGTTTGGTCTTTATTTTCAATTTCAATTACCCATACATAACTACTCATCAGGGTATTTTATAAAGGGTACTTTTTTGTTATTTTTAAAACAGTTAGTTAAATAGATTTGTTGTACATACACAGTATATCCCCTTCAATAATACAAATGCAATCTATAAATCCACATAAACTTTACATCGATAATACCAAGTCCCAGACTTTAAATAAGTCTCAGGACAACAAGACCTATCCAAATAGCCAATGTCTGAAAATGACCCTAGTTGGGGTTACAAACAAAATAAAGATCATAATTTTCTTAATATGCTGTAGGTGTTGGAACAGGCAGTCATACATTGGCCAGCCAGCAGCCATCAGTGTCCAGCAGTAGGCAGCCACTGGTATCCAGCAGTAGGCCACTACAGAGTCAGACAATGCAGACCCAGAAAAGTATGTACAATCTGATAAAATTTTCTGCTTTAACATTTTTAAAGATGCATAATAATTGCAGTGCAATTGTAGTTACTGTAGGCAACAGAATGTTCATGTTAGCCAGTGAAGATGGAAACAAAGTGACATACCAAAATACCTCACGCCTGCATGTATAATCTTCACAGAATACTTTTGAGTTAAATGTTTTTTTCCCAAAAGCAACAATACCAAATGCCATTTTTTTCTTTCATCTTAAAATGATAATTGAGTTGCATTTTATACAGTAAGGTTCATTATATTTTTCAGGCCAACGAAGAAGATGTGTGCCTTTTGTTGAGAGTCAGAGTGACAGTGATGACCAAGTGAATCCGGCTATGCCGAGGAAGGAATGTACAGACTAGGCCTGCACATATATATAAATCAGTCATATGTTTGTGTCGAAAGGTCCTGAAGCTTTGTTTTCAAGTACATCTACATTGGAGACTGAGGCATACTAAATGAAATTAATTAACAAGCATTGAATCATGCCCAGAGCACTTCATATGTGTAAAATGCATGATCTCAGACTTTAAATAAGGCTAAAAATAACTAGCCTTTTTAATTCTTATATTTCTATAAAAAAATAAAAATCTTGACATGCTGTAGGTGTTGGAACAGGCAGTCATACATTGGCCAGCCAGCAGCCATCAGTGTCCAGCAGTAGGCAGCCACTGGTATCCAGCAGAAGGCCACTACAGAGTCTGACACTTAACACCAAGAGAAGTATGTAAATTCAATTGAATTTTTAAAGTTTATTAGATAAGCGTAATAACAATGTTTATGCTTGCTATAGGCATTATGCAGAATGAGGACATGGTTACTCGTGTTGAAGAAAATAAATCCTCATGCCATAATAGTCCACCTTATAGAATGCTTTCAAGTTTAGTTATCTCTACTTCTCTAAAGCAATATCAAGGCTGTAATTTTCATTTTTCTTTGAATAGCCTTTTACCAGACAATGTTCTTTGCATTTTCCAGGCCGACGCAGAAGACCAGTGCCTTTTGTTGAGGAAAGTGAGAGTGACTGTGAAAACGCAAGTGAATCAGCTAATGCCAAGAAAGGTATGGATCTATTCTGCTAGTGTGAGTGATATAATCACATGACACTGTGATTAAAGGGACTGTACATTACTGGTTGAAGTGGGGATACATGTATTGAACATTCCTAAGTGAGATAAATACAAAAATAAATCTACAAAATAACCACTTATAAAGTAAACAATATTGCTTTCCTCATTAGTTATTTAAATTACACTACTTAATGGACTGTCAAACATACACATTTTCAGTTATTACTAGAGAAAATGGGTCGGCAAATCTTCGATATTTTCTCCGAGAAATAATATTTCTCGGATCCCGTCTCGAATCGGCTCGAAGCGATTACCGCCGAGCTCGGATCAGATCCGGATCGGATAACAGCATTAGTTTTGGACAGTCATTTTTTTATTCATGTAAGCTCCATCCTTTAGTGAATAAACTATGTTAAGGGTGTCAGCTACATATTTGCACACACTGAAACAGCAGCCATCTGTGTAAAACAGACATATCCCATGCATTGCTTTGATGACTTCTTTAAAAAGCTAACACTCACTTTGCATTTCATATTTGCTTGAAAAGTACAATTTCCTCAAGCAAAGGCAAATTTAGGGCTGTTCAAATTTTCTAGTTGTATGTACCTTTATATCCACTCGCTGCCAGTGTGTATTTGTTATGACTTTGGATTACTTTTATTGCAGCCCGCAACTACACAAGATGGAACAAAGCTCATTCAGAATTGGTTGCCAAGCATTTCAGTGACATCATTAAAGGAAAATCTTCAAGATCTATCCCAGGTTAGTTCGCCTTGTATTGTTTATAGAAGTGGCTTTGTGTGTGACAAAAATCAACGAAACAGACTTTGTCAGCTCAGTATATCTACAAAGCTGTGCTTAGGAGGGACTCGGAATACACTTTTTATGCCTCCGTCCGTCCGCGTCGCGTTATCTGAAGAACCGATTGATGGATTCCTACCAAACTTTGGTCATGTATGTATCTTGCAGGGCCGATGAACTGATTAGATTTTGGGGTCACGAGGTCAAAGGTCAAAGGTCACAGGGCTCATTATGTATGCAAAAACAGCTCGTGATCGCGTATCTCAAGAACCGATCGATGGATTCCTGCCAAACTTTGGTCATGTATGTATCTTGCAGAGCCGATGAACTGATTAGATTTGGGGGTCACGAGGTCAAAGGTCAAAGGTCACAGG